>KZ506796.1:117737-132700 GCA_002844005.1 Limosa lapponica baueri | reverse complement strand
GGAAGGATCCTGCACATTTTGTGTGGTTGTGTGTCCCTTCTACACCTCTCTCCGTTCCTGTCCCATCCACCTGGTGCTGTCAAAGCTCCTCCAGCAGGCGAGGAGGTTGTAGGTCCAGTACCCAGGCTCTGGATGTGGCTGCCCACGCCGCAGCCTGTGTGTGCGTGTCTGTGCGTGGGGCTTCGTTTGGCTCCTTCCTCCAAACAGAGCTCATGCTAAGAAGCTTCCGCAGAATGTATTTATAACTTTGTGGGTTTGCTTGTGATTTGGCATCTTTTAAAGTCCAAAGATTACTCTGCACCTTATAAATCTTTCTGAGACCTCTTAGTGCGTAAGATCTGGAAGCTTAAAACTGCGGCTGAAGGGAAGAAAAGCAAAATGTGCTCTCACAAGGTGTGTGGCAGAGGCATGGTCTTTATTTCTGTGCCTTTATTCACAAAAATGCAATGCATGCTTTACTATACATTACTATACATAGTTTTTATACTCTGATAAATGAAATTAAAATATCAAACGGAGAAACCCAGAAAAAGCCAGACTGGTTGAGACCAGTGGTTCAACCATCATCCTGTCTCCAGCACTGGCTGGTATCAGATGCTGTAGATAAAAGTAGGAGAAACCGTATAGTAGCCTGTTACGAATTAACATGCCCAGGAGAGAAGTTTCTTCCTGACCCTCATCAGTTAGTGGTTGACTCACATGCCAAAGCATACATTACTACACATGCTCACGTACTTATATCTATCTCTACCGAGGAGCACGTGACAAAACGCTAAATCAGACTCCTGGTACTTCCACATCCAGGAAAATCATTCCGAGGAAAGAATTTTCTCCACCGCAAGAGGCTCACGCAGTACGTAACCGGGAGAGGGAAAGGCAGCTGAGATTCACAGCTTGATAAAGGAAACTGCTTTTACAAACAGCACCTGAAATATGCACCTTTTGAAGATATTGTGGGGATTGTGAATACGTATCTCAGTAGTATCTCATCTCTCCGCGTAGCTTTACCTACGCAATTAAGCAAATACTCACACGTGTGTAAGTACTCAGTGATCAGTTAAGCAGATTTCATGTTAGACATTCCCTTTTTTTCTGAAAATCATAGGATCACAGAAAAATAGGGCTGGAAAGTTCAAGGCAAGGTTCATTCTGTATCAGGCTCCCGAGAGCCCCCACCACAGCGGTTACACCCCCCAAGGTCTGGTGGTGCTTCGCCTTCCTTATCAATGTGTTTCCTAATTAACTTCCATCTCTTTGGATTCAGCTTAAGGCCATGTTTTCCTGTCCTGCCCATCAGGTACAGGCAACAGATTATCCCTCTCTCTTGAATCGCAGTTTTTGAGAGCTCTTTCTTTGTTTCCTAACCCCTTTCTGGACTGAAACACCTGAAGTTATTTCCCTGCTTCCTCACTGACATGTTTTCCAGATCTCCAGATTCTCTTTGAATTGTTCCATGTCCTTCCCAAAGTGTGGTGCCCAATATCGAACAACGTAACCCAGCCAAGATCTTTCAAAGACAGAGGAGGGGGAAGGATTACTGCACATCTTGCAGGTTATAGTCTATTTTATACAATCCTGATGGTGTGTTTTCCAACACCAAGTAAGTCCTGAGACCCTTATGCATTTTCCTACATTCCTTTCCATTTTTTTAAGGCTATTTCCCCAATGCCTGCCCGTGCTGAAATCCAGGACGCAATAAGATGTTTTCTACTGCAGTTATCGATGGATGCTGATGATGATTCAGCATATAAAATAGGCTAATTAATAAGCTTCAGAACAACCGCCTCCCTCCAGGCTTGTTAATATGCTTGGTTTTACCTAAAGGGATCACATCTATCCAAAGACAAGAGCTAGCAAAAGAGAAATGCAAGACACATTAAAATAATACAGCAACACTACCATACGGAGTAAATTTCAGGAAAAAGGATTCAGCATGCTATTCTTATTCGTTAAATGTGATGAGCTCATAAAAACTTTTAATTAGTCAGGATGATGTGAATGACTCGTCGGAGCTAATTTTAGCAGCCTAAAGTTAGCCAGCATTTCCACACCAGTCACCTCATCTCATGTCCTTCAACACGAAATGGAGAGGGATGAACTTTTCCAGGATAAACACATCCTACTGCCTTCAGCTCCCTCAAAAGCCAGAGTAAGATGGGATGAGGAGAAGAGTTCCAGCAACCACAGAGAGCCTTGACCAGTAGGCAAGCAATTTCCTGATGGCTGAGGTCAGGTGAGATAAATCCCATTTAAGGCAACCACAAATTCAGAGATAATTATTTTTACGCTAACGTGATAATTAAACACAATGCAAACTAACTGTAATCATCAGAGAAAGAAAAAAGCAAGATGACATATTGGTTATTGAGTAATTACAGGGATGTGCAGAGCATGGAACTTCGTGTCACAGACATTCAAAATATTCACATTTCCCTTTTTTCCAAATTGAGCTGACAGCTGAGTATGTTGAATTTCTCTGTGAAGGATCATTTTTACAGTCATTTCAGATGAATAAAAATATTTCATTTTGACAAAATCACACTGGTCTCCAGATTGATCTTCATGCTTTTAAAGATGTATAATATACTAAAAAGAAAAGCAAGGCTGACATTCTGAAATTAGAGACAGTTTGATGTAAAATATTGCACAGCTCACTCTAAAAACATCATCTTCTTTCTGCAGCTCAACCTGATTTTGCTGATTTCAGTTTCCTGCTCCAGGTCTCGTTTTGATTCCTGACCAGTGCGAACAAGCCAGTGTGGCCAGCCCTTCTCCTAGCCACGAGAGCCACGGAAGAAGATCTCCCTGCAGCCCCAGGCCAGCTCGAGCCGTGGAGGGACTAGGAGTTGTGGAAATGTCTCACGACTGGGAAATGTGAAAAGCTCTCCAGGATCCCACCGTGGATCCCACAGGACGAGGCAGGGCGTGAGCAGGTTTCCAAAGCTGCCCAGTAATGCTGGGTTCAGTTATTCTTTCCTCCCTCCTACAAAGAACATCCCCAGAGACTCACCAGTGTAACCCCAGGTTGGGAGCTGCCTTTGAACTGCTCGAGGGGTGCAATGAAATGAGGAATCGTTTGTTGTGGTGGTGGGGGAGCTTCAGAGCCTCCTAGAGAGACTGGGAACCGGCTTTGTAAATAAATTAGGCAGCTTTGAAAAATCTGACCTAGAGGGCACACTACATTGTTTTTGTTCCCTGCCTAGATCATTATCTGTCTCTGGGTATGTCCAACATTGGTCCCTGCAGGGTAATAAAGTTTACAATACGTTTGCTCAAGCACAGTAGCTGTCTCGTCAACCCAAATGTAAGCTGTTGTCTTGTGCCAATGCTAATCCGCCAGTGATACCCACGCTAACCAGGACGAAGCTCCTTCTAGCAGCTCAGCAATGCATTACATGCTGTCAGCGAGGTTTATAATATAAATACTTGTGCATATGAGTTCATTGTTTATCTTCTAAAAGCTACGATGGAAGAATCTGTTGGAAGTGATTTTAATTGCAGCACCAGGCTAGATCTGGGACTCTATTGATAGCCTACTTAAGGTCACAGCTGCTTTCTGATAAGAAACTTCTTCAGAAGGTTGATTTGCAGCTGGCACTGGGTCTTCTGGATCTTCACAACTAGTGACAAGGGCAACTGCACTAAAGGACTTTTGGTTAGTATTAAATGACTTGATCTCCAGTGCTGGCGTCTCCGCTTCTTTTTTCCGTGTCTTCTCGGTCCGGTTCCACTCCTGCTCCTTCCGATCCAGTTGCATGGCACTGCAGTGAGGAGCATAAACTTCCGTGGTTTCTTCAAACTGTAAGCAATCCACCTTGTAGTATTTTTTCTTTACATGTAAGACATCATTGAATCTATGGCCCCAAAGAATCTCTCTGGGGACATAGGAGCTTCTTGACTGATGTGAAGTTCCCGTTGAATCACCCGTGTAGACAAAGGTGACCAAGATTTCAAAGTTGTCTTTGGCCAGAGCTTTGCGGTCCAGACCATACAAGGGGCTCTCGCTATCAATTTCATGTACGACTGTCACTGGCGTAACCAGTATGATCTGGTCATTTAGCAACTTCAAGTCCTTATATTCCATCGTCATCCTCCCCTCCTTGTCCTCCTTGTAGCGCAGAAGCTGAGCTCGTACGGAGCCCTCAACCATGTGGTTTGGCCGGAAATCGCCAATGCGCCACATCAGGCAAAATTTATCATCCCTTAAGCCTACAACAGCGTAGTAGCTAAAACGAATGGTTTGAGCTCTTTTTCGAGCCGTAGCCATTTTAGCCAAGGCTGCTCCGATGATGAAGGTGTCGATAATGCAGCTTAACACTGACTGCAGGATAACCATAAGGATCGCGACAGAGCACTCTTCTGTAACACAGCGGTATCCGTAACCGATGGTGGTTTGGGTTTCAAGGGAGAACAGGAATGCTCCTGTGAAGCTATGGACATTTGCAACACAGGGGGTTATTTCTTCATCATTGAATAAATCTCCGTGTTGGATTGCTATCAGCCAGAAGACTAGTCCAAAGAACAACCATGAAAGAACATACGACAATGAGAATATCACAAACATATGGCGCCACTTGATGTCCACCAGCGTGGTAAATATGTCCACTACGTAGCTCTCCCATTCCCCGAAGATGTGTTTGAAGTACACGTTGCAGCTGCCGTCCTTGTGGAGAAATCGCTTCTGCGATCTTTTCATCCCCATTTCAGGGCTCTCTTGACAAGCGCCTTGGTAACTGATCTTATTTCCCTGTATGTTTACAGGCCTATAGCAACCGCTCTGCTCGGTCATCTTCCTCATATCTGCCTCGTGGCATCAGTTTACAGAACACACGTGGTCCCAAGGGCTATTCTTTTCTTTGCTCATTGGAAATCTATGAAATAAAAGAAAAAAGTTTATTTTTGTTTTAATTTCCCATGCCAGAACTGTGTAACACCAAATCTAAATACATTCACTCTGTGGCCATCAAGAGCAATTTTCTGAGGAGTACAGACTCTGACATTCATTAAACAACACAGCTCAAAAACTTAGGCCTGGAAATATGAGGCAGTGAGAAACTGAACTAGTTAGAAATGTCCGTATCAATCCGAAAATTTGGTAGATGAAAACAGAAATCAAATACCTTTGTGGTGACCCCACTGTGTGTGTCTATTCTAATGTTCTGCTGAAGTAACATTCAAATCAGGATGGGCTCTCATGAGCAGTCACAGGAATGGCACGAACCCTCTTCAAGTTAGTCAGATATTGGAGGTACTTAATTATTTGTTTGTTGCAGTATTTTTTTTCCTCCATGAGAAGAAATGCCTGGGCAAACACCCTCCTTCAGACAGAAGACTTCAGTAGCGTGGGCAGGCGAGGTCAGTGCCAATGTGTTTTAACCAGAAAATGTATCGAACACACAATCATTCATCATCATTTGTATTTCAGTAGTGCCCAGAAAAAGCTGGTCATGGAACTGAAATTTACTGGGCTAGTGCTACACAGACATATTTGTTCAATTTGTAGAAAAGTATTTACATTTCAAATGAAAAAGAAACCTCTCTGAGGTCCTGGAAACCCTCACAAATCATTCCTTAAAACAAAACAAAACAAAATCCAGCTGCCAAAAAGTATTTAAATTTTTATTAATGAGTTTGAAACAAACATGCAGTATATTAATAAAATTCGTGAATGACACAAATTTAGGAAGCGATGTGAATTAGGAGATTCCTCTGTCAGATCAGAGGAGAAAAGGACGCCTTTGCAGATTGCAACCATATGAATGCCAGCAGTACGAAGTGCTAGGCTATACGTTCAGTGACTAATAACAAGAACTTATGTTAGAAACTGAGACCTCATCAACTGGAATCCAATAAAAAAGGAAAGACTCAGCTGAAGCAATCAGTTACAGGATGCTTATGGATGACTTGTAGGATACAGCACTGAAAAAGGCAAATGCCTTTTCCTGCAGGTCTCCAGCTCGTCCTGCCATATCCCAGCCGCCAACACGCACACCACTGACCGGACACAAGCGACGGGGCACACAGAACAACTCCCAGTTTCTGCCAATTGTCATGCTTCTAACTGACATATCTGAAGAAAAGAAAGGTAATATTTTTGAGGAAAAGCTGTCATTATTCTTCCAAAAATTGTAAGTTTTCAATGGAAAAATGACAAGTACTTTTCCCATTTCTAAGCTGGTTTCAGCTGACAAAAGTTCAGATGTAGGTTTACAACGAAGCCAACATATTCATGGAAAATGAATTTTTAAAAAAAAAAGTTTCCTAGTGGTAGCTCTTTTTCCTCAGCTCTTCATTCACTTTGCCTGAGCCTAAATGACTGCACACACTTCAAGGCAGAAGAGAGTCAGGCCCATAGAGTGTAATATATATTGGATGGACTAGATTAACAGAGCGAGAAGCCTTCTCCCATCCAAGGAACAATGACAAGCATGCAGAGACGCTGCTCCAAAAACACTTAAAAGCCAAACATAGTTTCCATTTCTTTTTTCTTTTTCTTTTTTTTTTTTTTCAGTACAGAAATGAATGTGACATATGGTGTCGTAGCTTCAGAATGTGGCCTTCATTAAAAAACACAACATTAATGTTTCCAAAAATACTTCTTGGAATACAGTCTTTGGAAACATTCATATGACTTGCTTTACTCATAGCTTTAAACAAACAGTGCAGCCGAGTCTATTGAAGACTCTTGACCTAACATTTTATAAGTCATATTTAACAACAAACAAAAACTGGAAACTGTTGAGTTATTTTTTTAAGAACCTCATAATATGAGGTGTGAAAATGAAGCAAATTGTAATCAGGAGCCAATATAATCTTAAATAAAAAACATACTCAGGCTTATACTGGTTTTCTTATTGACTGATTCAAACTAGAGTTCCTTGAAAGTACTCACAAACATCCTGGGACTCTAAAAGGGACTAAACAGTTCATGAATTGAAGATTACTGAGCTGATTCCACGCTCTGCTATTGCCATCAGCAAATCATCAGATTTCGAAAAGGGTGTTTTGTTGGCACCATCTTTAGATTTTGTTGGTGCTGGCGAGAATCATGGCCTGTCACCCATGCAGCCATGTGGCAAAGTCCACTCTGATTTTCCGGTGGCCTGTCACACCCAGGGGACAGCTCTGATGGTGAGGCACCTTGCGTCAGGAGCTCTGACTCTAATTAGGGTCTCTCCTAAGTCCAGGCTGCAGTAATAGACACATGCTGATGGATGTCTGCCATGGGTTTTTGCCTGGTGCAAATGAAGCCACGTAGTGAGATGCCAGATTGGATTTCGCAAAACTATCAAAAGTATGTCTGTAAGAAGAAAGGGAACGTGATGCAGAGCTTCCTAAACCAGAACCAAATCATTGAGCCCTGAAGCTGGACGGAGTAAAAAAGAACCAGTGCAGAGCAACGCTAACAGACATACATTGCTCTCAGGATCTGAGTTAATCTTTCTCCGTCGTGCTGAAAGTTGGATTGCTCAGAGCCATTTGGCATTGCACAGTGGAGACGTGCCCCAGATGACCTAAAATCCCAAATGTGCTTGAAAGTCTTAGGAAATAGGCTCCTCAGTCACTCAAAAACATCTAAAAATGTTGCCCAGTATTTTGGGTGTGCTTAAAGGTAAGCCAAAGCTGAAGTTTTCCAGGCTACCTCTTAAAGTCTCTCGAGTGCAGTAATAATCACGCATCATAATTAATAACTCTTTTACATTGTCTGATGTTGCTCAGAATGTTTAAGTCTAAAAAAAACCCTCCTTCAGTGTTTCAGAGTTATGTAAGTCTGTCTTACGCTCTGTGCTTCATTCATAGGGACACTTTTAACCAGGCACGTGATTTTCCTGTTCCAAGCGAGAGGCAGGGAGGCTGTGGAGCCAGATGTTCGTCGCTCGCTCTGCTGAGACACGCTGCCTTTTGCAGAACGGTCTGAAGACTATTTTTATTACCAAATTTGAAAGGGGAGAAGACCACAGACTTACAACCAGAATTTCAATCTTAGAGCCATTGTTCAGAAATCGTATTTTTCAAAATGGAAATATTTTACACATCCCTAGGAAAGCCATACGAATTACATTAAAGGTCCTACTACCTGGTAAAGATTAACAAAGGGGGTGGGGGAGGATTTAAAAGCATTCTCTACTCACTAAAGCTCATGGATCGGTTGCTGCAAATGATTCTCAGATGTTGCCGGGAAGCGTTTTCACCTTCCTCTAACACCAGCACACAAACCCGCGCCCTTTTTTGTCTTGCTTTTACTTTCTCTGTTTTTGTTGGTTTTTTTCTCTTATTTCTGGGCATGTTTGTACACATCATGAGCCACCTCTCACATACTGTTCTGCTGTTCAGAGGAGGAAGTGTGCGGAAATTCGTAGTGCTTTTGCTAATCATTCTTATAAACCTATTTCCCCCCAAAATCAAAACTTACCAGAGATAAAAACGGAGCAGTGAAGCCAGGCAGGACAGCGGGAAGACAGAAATAGAAAAATCTCAAAGATTTCTTTAGGGGAAACGGCAGACAGGGTTTAGAAGTTCTTCTAAAGCATGTATGTATCAGACTGAGTTGAGAATATCAGCATATATTCTTAATTATCTAAGCCAAGGCCAGCATCTTACTGTGTTGGGTACTGAAACATGCTCAGGGAGATACAGAACTGCTCTAGCGACCTGTGTTCATGGGGTCTGCAGATTGACCTCCCAAACTGGTATCTTTGAAAAATTCACCCCGATTAGATATGGGAGAAAGGTAAGTAAATCCTCTATTTCAAAGGTCATAAAGCAGTGCAGTGGCAGAAATAGGAACAAACCCAACACCTACTTACACCCAGTGAAGAGCTATCACAAAGCAAACACTAGCAGAAGAAAGCCTTTTTATCATATTTATCATCTTCATCTAGTTCCTCTTGAATAGAGCAGCAGCACCAGAAGAACCGGAACTCTTGATTTTCATCAACTCGCTCAGAATAACAGTAACTTAAAAGCCTTAAGCATCGAGTTTAGCCTTTTAAGGACTTCCACTAAATTTGTCAATTTAATCTTAATACTTTGAGTTGAGAGCTCAGTGTTTTATGAGGATAATCCCTATATTGCACCTTACCTTAATACCTAACAAGTTGTTGCTGCACCCATTTTATGACTATGTTTTCCCATTATGTAAACAAGTAGGGGTGAATTTTTGTTCAGTGACAGCTTCAGTCAACAGCCTGTTTGTAAAACATTAAGCAAAACAATGTGAAGATCTTGGTTCCAGAATAAATCTGTGCTGAGATTAAATCAAAAAGAAAACAACTTGAAACCTGCAAATGAAACTGGGTACTCTCCCTCTAACCCCACGCAGATGGAAGTGGATCTCTCTCTCTCTCGCCTTGGTTTAGCAATCACCTCAGTTTCCTGCTTCATTTTGGAAATGGTCTGAAAGGTTTCCAGTTTTAGTCATTGTTGTGTAACCCTGGAAGACTTTCAGCTCAGAGACCAGAAATGTGACAAGTAGAAACCTTTTGAGCTGCTTTGGAATTGACTCAAATACTTGTTCCTTTAAAAAAAAAAATACACCACCCAGAAAACCTAAATAAATCTATTACAGGACAGCATCGAGACTCTTCCTTCCTCCCATCCTTTCACTCCTCTTCTCTGCAACGGGACCCAACTTCTCCTTACAGTTACAGCCAGTCTCTCTGCTTTGAGATGCAATCCCCAGAGCGGGGCTGGCACATGTCATGGTTCCCCATTTGTGGGTCTCATACCACACACACCCCACCGCTGCCCCAGAGAGATGTTTGCTAGCGGTCTCCACTGGGTTTGCTTCAGGACATGGGAGACTGGGCTCGTAAATCTGCTGCCTGCTTGGCTTCTAAGACTGACTACCCTTAGCCCAGAAGACAGACTTATCTGTATGGCGTGAAAGCTGTCACTGGCCTCCTCTGGCAGAACAGAAAAGCTCAGTGGTGTTCACAGTTTCAGAAAGGGTCTGATACTCTTGGTCTTGAACAGGTCAGGCCTCAGAGCCTGATAAGCACAAAGTTATGTTACAAGTGTTTTTTCTATATTTAATGTTCCTCATCCCAGCTCAGATCCCCAGAAATGACTAAGGGGATCTCTACAAGGGGAAGGGGGAATGCAAAACCCCCTAGAAGGAACCCCGAGCCAGAGCTCTAGGGAGCAGGGATGTGGGAGAGGGGTCCCCACCACAGAGCGGGACCCAGAGCACTTTCAGACTGGTCCATGCTTGTGCAGGAGCAGAGCACACCTCAGCCGGGAGCTTCTGTCACAGAACCTTCTTATACCCATAGTCATGTCTTTGAAGCCACTGGAGCAAAGCTTTTAAATGGGTCGGGTTTCCCTCTAAAATAAAAGTTTTAATTTTTCAGATGCCTTCAGCTTCGATGCCTGAGTGCAGCAGAGGTTGGAAGCTGCAGCTCACCAACCGGCCATGGGACTCCCTCACATTGTAGCCCCCATTTCTCTAGCACCACCTTGCAAGTAACACCTTTCCTCTCCACCACTTCCCGCCTACAGGTCTTGCAACAGCAGAAAAGAAGATTGCAAATCCAGAAGTAAAAGAAAACTTTGAATAGGCTGAGCTCAGAGCTGGAGAAAACAGTTATTTATCTTAGACTTCTTATTTGGTACCTCCATACAGAGACAAGGCCTAAAGTATCAATATAAAAGTGTTTGTTTATTAAACATTTTAAAAGATAGACATAAACAGCCCAGAGCAGCAGACCTTTGCACAGATTTTATAGTCCTGCAATAGCGCTGTGATCTACACTGGAGTAACTCACAGTAACAGATATATTGACATTTAATTCATCTAAGTGAAACCAGATCTCCTTAAACAAAACAAAACAAAACCAAACCAAAAAAAAAAAAAAAGGAAAGATGTTTGGCTTCTTCTGTTTGAGAAGACAGACTCTGGAAGTAGCCCCTTGCTGAAGGCTGGTTGCCCGTTTCAGAGCCACAGGACAGGTTAGAAGCGAACCAGCCGCCTGGCTACCACTCACAGCAATTCCCAAAATCTGTAGAAAACTGAAAATGTCTATTTTAATTTATTCACACTGTATGCGCTGCATGGTTTTAGCCAGGAACAAGCAGTGGAAACACTGAAATACCATGAGAAATGGAAAGTGCTGGCAACTTGAAACTCTTGATTTCGGGCCTCGCTGCCATTCTTTGTCTCAGACAATTTGGCAGGGGTGAAACCCAAAACTGTTGATTCTCGGGACTCTCTTCCTCTTTTTAACCCTCAGTTCTCAGCAGCTCCTGTACAGGGTGACCGGACACAGCGAGCACGCACCAGCACGATGCCAACATCACCCTCCCTGAGCGTGGATACGGGTGGACACCCGGGGGCAGCCCCAGGGCACCCGCAGCGGTGCTGGGGCTGAACTGGGATGGCCCAGGGCTGCCCCCATGAGCCACGACCCCGACCACAGCACAGCAAGGAGACAAAGCGTGGGAGCACCTGAGCCACCGCTCCAAGGTGACCCTGTACAGCATCTAGTGCGGCCCACACCTGCAAGGGAGCCACTGGATCCACACAGGGCCACTGTCATCTCCCCCTGCCTGAAAATTCCTCCTTCTGGTTCTCTTCCCACCAGCTATGAGTGATTTGCACTTGGGTATTGAGCTGAGAGGACCAAAGAGTCTCTCCTTATGGTCAAGCCCCTGTAGCCTCCGTTCTTAAAAATGAAACAGCCGGTACACATCCTAGACCTGAAAATCTACCAGACGCACAGAATGGAACAGCTGGAAAGATGTATTTTCTATCTAGTCTTCCTCCTTTGGAAATCAGTAGCCAACCTATTCCTTACTTCAGCAGGCAGGATCCCCTGGGCTTTAACGCAAGCTGGCTGTGAGGCAACCCAATACAAGTGTCAGCAGTAATTAGCATTTCCTCCTCCTTCCTCCCCTGACACCCTGATGTCTGCGCCGATGCACAGCAAAGGTTAATTTCAATAGTTGTGCAGATATGAGCAGCGGGATTTCTCCACACGTTGCACCTTATGGATTACATTCAGCCTAGAGGCAGAGAAAAATTCTTCGAGGAACTTTTCCACCAGATCTTGTTGGCAGGGAACAGTAGAACAGTTTGTTGCAGCTCTTAATAGACATGATGTAATACAATAATGTATTCAACAATAGGTAAGTGGCAGGTCACGAATAGTGATAGAATCAGATTAGATAATGCTGACCACTTTCGTTTAACGGAGCCAACACCCTCGGCTCTGTTATTCGCCGCAATTCAATGCTGTTATATCTCTTCTCAAAACACAACAGGTTATTAATAATGTAGGATTTGGGGGCCGGGCAAGAGCCGATACTCTAAAAGGGTTCTTCCAGTCTCAGAGGCCGTTTCCTTTACGTCACATTGTGCAGTTCTGCTTCCTGAGGCAGAAAACGTACTCCTTTTTTTCCTGTTTTCTGGACTAAACTGTAACCCAAATATCCAGGGAAGGGCACTGTGACATAAGAACGCAGAGTGACTGTCTTTCCAGTTGTGCTCTTTATTCACGTATGTCTGTAGGATAAGAGAGGTAAGGAGACACAGGGCTGTACTCTGGTGGCACTAGAGTCAGCTCCTGCCATCCTATGTACTGCGAGCTCCCTGCTCCTTTCCCGAGAGAGGAAAAGGTTATGTGGCTTTATCCAAAGGGTTGTGTGACGATCAGAGGACCCCTTATATCGCCTGTGCAAGTTTTCATCCCACCAATTCAAAAGGCTGCAGCTTTGACAATGGAAAGCCTTGCGCTGGTGTCAATGGAGTTTGGATCAGACGCTTTGCTATTGTATTTCATATAAGGAACAGAACAGAATAAAACAGAATCCCAAGTTAACAGCATGAGTGAGCTCTGTTCAGCAGATGAGAGAAGATATGAATAGGAAGCACGAGAATCTCTGAATATATTTTTTTTCCCCAAGCCCTAGTAGAAAGTTCCCTAAGATGTAGCTTGACACCAGTTATTGACTTCTAAGGGCTCTCGGTGGCAGACAGGGACACTGCAAGTTTCTACTGATCTCAGCTTTGGGCTACTGACCTCAGCAGGAATTCCACTGTAATACTAGAAGCTGTCTCGTCCCACCTAATACCTCAAATGCCAATTAAATTGCCAATGCCTCTACCTTTTCAAAACTAAAGTAGGGTCTAACAGTGAAAATATCATATTGTGTTAATTCTTCGAGGAAATGGAAGGGAGAAGGAAAAAAAATCAAAATAAAACATGTAAATAAAATGAATCACATCCACTGTGACTAATTACTTAGGAAATACCACCAAAAAACAAGTTATAGTTGTCCCAGCTTTCCAGACTGATTCCCAAATCAAAGAGGCTGAGATAAGGATCAGCTAAGGATCAAGTCAAAAAATGTCTCACTGCTTTTTTTTTTAGGAAAAGCACCAGAAGATTCTGTGACTGCCATTGACACATGCAGTCGGATAAACCAGGCAATCACATACTATGCTTCAAGAAGTCAATTTATCAATCGTTACTAGGGTCAAGAATGACTATTTGCCTTTCTGAGCAGCTCTGTAGGACCCTCCTTTCATTTGTGAATATAGATACAGCAGAACTTCACCTCTGATACGCCTGAATATGATTTTCTCTGGCGTCTGGTAGAGGGTATCATGTAGCTCCTATGACTGGAGCTGCTCAGCCAAGGCCCAGAGTCCTACATGGCATCCCGAGTTTCAGGTTCTTCCTCCAAACCAAAACACACTTCTATTTGTCAGGCTATATATGTCACCACTTTTTAAAAGCCTGTGAAATATATTAAATGGTTTCAGAGATCAGAGACCTGATCCAAATCCTACCGAAGTCAGCAAAGGCGTTGTCTTTGATTTCTTCTTTTGGATCAGCTCTAGCTGTTGGGTTTCTTAGTATCACCACAGGCAGTATCCATCGCTGCTCTTCAGAATTGGCTCGGCTTGCTGGAACTACAGCAATACTTTCTAAGGAACAAGGGCTTTTTTAAATCTTCATTTTCTTTGCTTCACAGATTTTGGCAGAATGTTGACTTTCCATATTGTTACTTAACTCCACTGGGGTCTGTAGGAAATTTGGGAATGGGATGCTTCTTTCAGAGATGACTTTCAACACCTTGTAGAGCAGATGGCTGAACCTCTGTGTGTCCATCCTCCTGAGGCCCATCTCAGCAGGGCTGCGTGTGACCTGGAAAGGCAGGTTACTCTGAAACTCAGTAGTTGTTTTTTCAGAACTCATACTCAGCATGATGTTGGCCTCCCTTGTTTTCAACTGTCGTTCTCTTCCCAAGTTCAGCGGTCGAATTCACAGTATGTTGGTGTTTTGCAAGTCAGATAATTAAAATAACGTGGAACTGGAAAATCACGTGTGTGTGTTTGGACCGTACATTTAAGAATTTTATGTTTACCTCAGTGTGTGGGTTGCATAACTTCCTTTTTGGTCTCTTGAAACTATCCCAGAGCTTACTCCTGACCACCTGAGTCAGTTTCTGGACACAGTGATTAGTATTTTAAGAAATATGAAGAAAAGCAGAACCTTCCCTTAAAGCTTGTCTCTTCTACTTATTCTTTAATGGTGGTCCACAACCGATATTTAATGGGGCAAAGTTTATTCATCATTTATGACTCCATATACAAAGTTTCTCCTCTTCACTGCATCCAAAACCATGTGTAGCAGACAGTGTTGGTGCTTACTGCTTAAGATCCTTTTCAATATTTGCACCAATATTAACTGTGACACCCTGATCCTAAGGCATTGGTTTTATATCTAAGAAAAACATTTGTGCATATGCTTAACTATAAGCTCACAGTAAGAACGAACATAAACCTGCTTCAAATCTTCCTGAGACTGGAGCCAGAGAGGCAAAATACTTGTTGAAGGCTTTACAAGGAACCGCTGGAGGAATGCAACAAACTGGTTTCTTGGTCCCATCATAACAAATCAGCAAATCCCTCAGCTGTCTCAGGGAAAGTCAATACATTATTTTCTGTTAAAAATACA
>KZ506796.1:79079-98124 GCA_002844005.1 Limosa lapponica baueri | reverse complement strand
TGGTACTTCAAATATTTACACATGGGATTGGATTTGGAATCACCCACTCATATACCTGTTTAGAATAAACAGGTTCAAGTTTATACTTACATTCGTTTTTTTTTATTCTTTTTTTTTTTTTTTTCTACAGAAAGTCTTTTGTTTCTATAGTAGCGTGAGGCTAAGGTAAAGACTTCCAGTCTGCACAAGAAGCGCAATCTCCTTTTCTCTGGGAGGCAGCATTACGTGTCTGTGCCTGCTAGGCAGATACCTGGGAAAAGGCGAGGGTGGAGCGCAGCCTTCGTCCCTGCTTCGGGACCTTCCAGAAAGTGTATTACCTACTGCTTTTCACTTTTCACATTATGTTCAGGCTGCTCATCTAGGCACTTGAAGAAGAATGTAGGCACTTAAAGATTAATTTAGGCCACCTGAATTTCTAGGTATGGTTCCGTACCATGCAAGGCGAGGAGCAGACCAGACTGCACTGAGACCCTCTCCGTTTCTGAGCCTTGTCTATGAAATGAACCTGTTACAAACCCAAACCGTAAGGACTAAACAGAGGAATGACTTGGTGCAAGGTGGGAGGAGGTTTCTCCGGCTCACGCAGGCAGCCATCAACGGGAGACAGTTACGCTAAATGACGTTAATCTGGGTTTTGCTGAATCAGTCTCACACTATCTCATGTTTGGATACAAGAAGGCAGGCTCGTTTCTTTTAATGACAGCTCTGTTCTCCAGAACTGCGCTCCAGTAGCTGAGGTCCTAGGCTGTGACTCAGGAGAGAGGAGTGTAACTCCCAGCCCGACTGCTGAGCAGCTCTACAACGCAGGGCAAAATGCCCTCTGCCTGTCTGCTCTATTTAGACTACGGGCTCTTTGAGGCAAGACCAGTCTCTGACTGGATATTTGTACAGCACCTAATACAATGGAAATCCAGTCTCGGTTTGGTAGTTCTGTAATACAAATTAATAACAATAACTAGACTTGACTGCTTGACAAAAAGCAAATAGTTTGGAAAAAGCTGTCTTAAATCTTTCTATCCCACTTCCCCAGACCAAAAAAAAATGTACAAATGTTATTTCTTTTGGCAGCTGAAACCTAATCCTACCTTGGTTAGCATAACAGAGAGAACAGGAAGCGCTGGGAAGGAATTTTTCATTCCCTGGGACGTCTTTGATCCCCCTCCCCTCCCTTTTCCTATCAGGTAATTTTCAAATCTTGATGTTTCCAGTTAGTCTAGGTATCTTCTTGTTTTGTCTACTTCGGTCAAGCGTTATTTAACTTCCATTTCATGGATGAAAAACTGGTCTGCATTTAGACTTTGCTGTTGTGTAAGCCGGAACCTGAGAACTTCAGAATCCCAAAAGGGAATACAGCTAAAATTCACAGCCCTTGCCGGTGGAAAACCAATCATTGCTTTGCTTTAACACAGACAAGGTGCATTCATACATTACATAAACGCTAAACAAATCATTTAATCATTTTCTGTTGCAGCCACCACTTTTTGTCACTTAGAGTTAGTGTCTCAGTTCAACTTTCCAACATATGGAGGAAATTTTTTCACCATTATACATCTTGATTTATGCTGATCTAAAATGTGCAAAGCTCAAAACAAATTAATGTCTGTTTAATATTTGGGGTTCTGAAGGAATGTGTTGACCCTTATTTCAGTCCCACATGGAACGCAAGACTGCATCTCATGTGGGCAAGCTTTTGACAATAAAACAAGTAATAATTAAAATATGCATGACCCTCAAAGGGCTTAATTACCGCACACTGCTGAGTGCAGCCTCATGCTTGTAGCAAAGACAATTCTGTAGCACTACAAAGCAGGAGATGACAATACACGCAAGATAAAAATGAAAACAAGATCATCTTGGAGTAGATAATACATCCCCTTTGCCTGCAGACGAATGTTCCCGTCACACAAACTGGAGCTCCAGCAGCATGTGCAAAGCACACCACTTGGAACTGAAGCAGCTGCATGTGTACTCTTTTTTGCCTCTGCTCTTCCTGCTTTGAACCAATCACTGATGACTGTAGCATGCCGCATTTCTTTTTAGCCTTGAACTGTTCAGATGCTCCTTCTTTTTCTACTTACTGTCTTCTTTACTTCAGCTGCCACTGGCACTGTTTGCACCTTCAGGGTACCAGTAAAAAGCTCCTTAGAAGTCAAGCGGAGGAAGTCAATAGCCTGCTGTAGAAATTACTCTGACTGCTCAAACACTTCCATCACTGCTTTACAGTTCTCCTGGTCAAAGACACTCGTTGGTGGCAGTGACAGGGTTATGTTAATGGCACCCATAACAGAGCATCTCTCATCCATCAGGTGGAAGTCTTCATCTGTCATCTACTTCAAGGTAGGCTCAAAAAATATCTGTTCCCTAGGAGGGATTTAGCTCTTGATTAACAAAGTGTCTTACAGTCCCACAACTCCATGTTTTCCATCCTGTAGTAAGAATACTTAGTCCCCTTGTACAGATAGCAAACCGGGGTGCAGAGACAACAAATGACTTCAATCAGTATAATTCTACTTCACAGACACAAAAATAAAATCAAGCAAAATACAATCCAACAGGGAAATTCAAATTAACTGATTTTTTTTATTCGCATATACACAAATTTTGGTTTCAGGAGACTGCTATTGTGAGAGTCCTCAATAGAATAGCAAGAGATGTATCCATAAATCCTAATACCCAGTGCCATACTACATAAGGCCCTATTATATCTTTTTTTTTTACTAGACCATAATATACATAACATTTACTACTACCTATTGTGCATGCCTCCAATTTTCTGATAGAATGACTAACAGTAATTCTCCCTGGTAATAAGGCAGAAACATTGCTTGCACTGGTAAATAACCCATGATAATCAACAGTGGTTTTGTCACTGATTCCCTTATTTGCAAAGCTGTCTATAATTGGAAGCCGCTGGAAGAGATACCAACTTGCTCACACAATTGTTACTACTGACTGCAGCACTGTTCAGCATGAAACATGCCAACAGAACTGAAGATAGACTCAAGCCTTTTGTGTCTCTCTTTTACACCCCTCTCCTTTTTCTTCTTTACCCAGAGATGGCAAACATTGCTCCTGCCTTCTCTCCTCTGAGAAAAGTTACAAGAAAAGCTACAAAAGTGACTGGAAGGCAGAGTAAATATGTAATTTCCCTCCTCTTTATAGCCCGAACTTGTGAAAATCCAGGAACATTTTTATTATTCCATGTTATAATAACCTGCACATGGAGGTAGATTCTAGGCCATTATTGACTTCACTGGCCCTGAAACAAGGACATTGCTCAGAGCTCCATTTACAAAATGTATATACCACTGTTCTGCACTCTTGCTTCCAGCTATTTATAACTCCCCAGTGCCTTGGAGCAAACTGCTGGGGAATGAGTTAGGGACTCGATGGCACTCTTAGGACTCAATGGCACTACGCTTTTCTTTTCCATTTTTTCCCTTTTAAAAATGAATTCTTTTCAGCATTAGCAGAATAAGACAGGCAAACAAAGTGTGTACAGAATGAGACAGTACAAAGGCAGTCGATAACACCAGCCTGACGGTGCTTGTTTGTCATCGCCTGCAAGTACAGATGCTGTGGAGAGGCATGGCCTAAATAGAAGCATGTGCCTCGAGGATCAATGTGCACTGACTATGCACCAACCTTTAAGTGTGTGTAATGGGCTGTGCCTGGCAATGACACACCTTTTTTTTGAGCCCTTCATGGTGGCTAAAGGGACTTATACAGGCTGGAACTGCTCTTAACTTTGTGTGGGTGACTCTGCCTCATCAACCTGTGCAAGTACCAAGGGCACATTAGGTTCCTTCCTACTTACCTAACAGAAGGACGGAAGAAGAAATTATAGACTGCAACTTCCATAGTGGCAGGATGTAACAAGAGAAGGATGGACTTATCTCGCTGCAAACAGAGGAAATTAAATGGAGAAGCGTGCCCTTTTTTCTTTTTCATATTAAACAGTTCATTTGCAAGCATCTTAGAAACGTTTTCTCCCATTCTCACAGACCTCTCCTTGGACTTTCACGGCTGTGAGAGAAAGGGAGAAGGTCAAAAAGATGCAGCAGGGGTTTATTATTTTTAAGTGAAGTAATAAGCCTGGAAAATATAATTACTTACTTCCTTTACTTTGCAGGATTTCTAGGATAAAATGGCAGAGCCTTCTGATGCACGGTACCACTCTCCTGCAGGTCCATGTTTCATGGGAGCTTACAATTACCCTTCTGTGTTTCAGGGCCAGTGTTCCTCTCCCCTCAACTGGCAGGTATCTGAACTGGAAATCTGGGGGCTCTTAAAGGGGCAGCACTGCTGTGATAGGAACCCTGGCAGACAAACAAAAACATACAATAAATAAAACACCAGAAGGAGAAATGTAATTGTTCTCAGTGAATTCTTTCTGAAAGGGACCCAGACCCCTTTAGGCTAAGTGAGCCCTGGAACAGCTTGCCCACGGACACAGGCTTTATCAGTGGATGCTTTTCCAGTGCAGAACAGTGGTATATACATTTTGTAAATGGAGCTCTGAGCAATGCCCTTGTTTCAGGACCAGTGAAGTCAATAATGGCCTAGAGTCTACCTCCATGTGCAGGTTATTACAACATGGAATAATAATAAAAATCTTCTTTTCCAGTGGTGTCCCTCAGGAAGGCCTCAGACCCTGCTGATTACCTTCTGGGGTCACGGGAGGGATTCGGTTATTTCCCGTTTACACCCTTTTACTCACCACCTCAACACTACACCTCCCACAGGTGCCCCTAACACTCACCGTCCTCACCAAACGGGTTCCTTCTCCCCTCCTTATCTCTGAAACCCCCCTCGGGCCTTCTCCGGGCAGCCGAGGGGCCGCAGGCCCCGCCGCCCCGCAGGCCCCGCAAGCCCCGCCGCCGCTCGTCGCCATGGCAACGCCGCCCGCAGCCGCGCGCCACGCCGTGACCCTGTCACGTGACGGGCGGCTGAAAATGGCGGTCGCAGCTGGTGGTGGGCCTGGGGGCAACTTTTGAGGGGGCCCTGGGGGCCCGAGGGGTCGCCAGCAGCGCCAAGGGGAAGAGTTCATAGGAAAGGCAGAGGCGAAGGGTGTGTGAGAGGCAGAGCAGCCCCCAGACAGCCCGACGGGGCTTCAAAGCGAGGCCTGAGGGAGCAGCTGGGAGCCATCTGGGCCCCTGTCGCCGCCGCTAGTCAGAGGGCCGCACGGTCGCCTCCAGCCCGTGTTCAGGGCGGCGCAGAGTTCAGGCAGGGGCCAAGAGCAGGAGGCTTTGAGTTATTCGAAGTTTAACTTTCCCCTACTTGTGAGAAAAATAAGGGAGGTGCCAAAGTCACACCAGCAGGTGCCCAGGTGGGGGCTGAGCTGTAGGGCACTGGTGTGAGGCCACCAAGTCTCCTCAGAAACCACTTTGCTTCCATAACCAGAGATGGGGGCCATTGTAGGAAGTTCCGGGATCCTAAGGCAAAGTGAATTCCTGCCCAGAGTCCGATAGATTTTCTTCAGGTTTTTTGGAAGTCAAGGAATGAAGAGGCACTGTGCAAACAGCACACCGTCAGTGACAGGGGCTGAGCCTGGGTAGGAAGTACTGACAACTCAAAATACAGTCAGCTTGTCAGTATTGTAACACCAGAGACCGTGGTGGTTTGATGACTTCCCTTCATCCTTTCCCCTCCTTTCCAGCAGGATTTATGAGAGCACAACTGACAGAAAAAAAGAATTTGAGAAGGTCATTGGAAAGAAAAAACCCAAAGTTGGCATGACTGTGCAGATAGTGAGGCTTAATGATTTTTATTTCCAATTTTATCTTTGTGCTTTCTTATGGAAACAGTCTATTTTGGGGTGATAGTTCTTCATTTAAAAAAGAAAAAAAAGAACAATTAGTGGAATGAAACTGGAATGACAAACTGTGCTGCATTGTCAGATCCTTTTATGCAACTATTCTAGTAGCCTTAGTGAGTTGTAGGCATGTTTTTTCTTGCCTGTGTGCCTTCCTGGCTTTCAAAGTGCCAGTATAGGAATTGTTATTTTGAAAAGCAACGCAATAAAATTTTATTAGACAGAACAGGCTGGTTCTGCCCTAGTGTGGACCAATTGCAGCGTAGGACGGAGGAAGCGACATGCCAAGCACAATAAGGAGTGAAGTGCTGGAATGTGACATTGGTATTTGTCTCCGATTGATTCTTCACCTTGGAGGAAAGATTTTACTCCGCAGGGAACTCTTTCCTCGTATTCATTGACAACTGGGAAATAATAGAGTTGTTCATCAAACGGTTGTCGTAAAAGACAGAAATAGCTCTGAACCCCCACAAGAGCCCCTCGGCAGCCCTAGGAAAGACCTCTTCGCTAATCCTGCCGGCTCCTCTGCCAAGCCCGGACTGCTCTCTCTGCTGCAGTTTCTGGTGCTTTGGTTAAGTGAGTTCCAAACGTTCAGAGAGATGTGGCCTCGATCAGTTCTCTTTGCAGACTGTTGCAGACTAAGAAATGGCAGTTTCAGAACGTTTTCCCTCCTATCTAGGGCGTTAGTTCCCTTGACTTCATCCCATTAGTTACAGCTGCGTTTCCTATGCCACACTAAGCTACCCCTTTCCAATGCTGATACTGCATTTGATAAAACAAGGCGTACAAACTAATAATACCATTTTTCTTTTATGAATCAGTGTCTCCAGCTCAAAATCATTATTGTTGACCACTTGAATGCTGTCCAGTCTGATGATATTTTCGTATGATATTACCAAGAACTGACTACTCTTGTCTCTTTACAAATAGTTGTTGAGATATTTCCTTTTGCTTTCACCTGCATTCTTTTAACTTGTTATTCTTTGGCAAGATGGAAAAATGCTATATATTAGTAAATTCCTTTTCTGTCCAGAGTAATCTTAGACAGGAAAAGCAGGCCTGAAGCCTGGGGTCAGTTCCAGGTTTCACATGACTGTGGCCAACTCTGTTGTTCGCCTACCTATAAAAATGCAAATTGTATTTACCTACTTTGAGGAGGCAACATGTAGTAGCTAAATTCATTTTTATAAGTATTCATAAATGCTGTTTACATAATACATCATGATCATCAGATTTTTCGCTGGGACTGTAATACGATCTTGTAAATTGACTGTTATCTAAAGGTTTTATTTTTTTTTTAAACAAAGGCTATAGCACAGCCCAGAAACTTTCCTCTGGCCGGGAGGTGGCTGGGGGACAGCACAGCACTGAGGCAGCGCTGCCGCCGCCTCACAAGCTGGTCTTCTGCAACGTCCTCGTTTTGGTGCCTGTGTCTGTAGTGAATTCCTGGCTCCCTGGGCACGGACTTCAGGCACCTTTCCCAGGCCAGAAGGTTACAGTAGGTGAGAGAACACAGGGTTGTTTTTGTCAGGGATATCTGACGCGGTATTTCTGCAGGCCAAGCCTGATACCCACGTATGTCATACAAAGGCTATATTAGGACTTCTTCAGACCTTTATGTGCAGGGTACAAAACCCAAGAAGCTGTTTTTCTAAATTTAACATCACTTTAGTCATTGTGTTTCTAATAAAAGTAATTAAAAACAACCCAAACCAAAGTATTGTCTAAAAGAGCGTATTTATAACATATCATTTATAGTAACCGCCACTTTAGTAAAGTCATTGCTGACAAACTAGAAAAGTCCTCATTTAAATTTTTCTTTGGAACCAAATGTGTTTGACTTGACAATCATAATCAAACTGTTTTTCTTATTAAAACAGAACACACCCACAAGGTTGTAAAAAAAGTCAGAGGCAAAAAAAATAAAATGTGGGTGGGGAAAACAGTTTTCTTGTGAACTGGAGGAGGTTATTCAACTGTATTGTGGGAATGAGCATGACCTGAGTTTCCTCATGGAGATTGAAATAGCTTCTGTACGTCTTGAATGCATATTTCTGAGAGGTATGAGAGAGCTGAAGACTGTTGCCCAGGGATGTCGTTTTTGATTAAAGAGTAGGTTGGGCCAAAACCACAGATCCCAAAACCTCTTAAACTTTCCCAAAATGTAACTCCTAATCTGAATTTAACATCTGTCTCTGTAATGAGCTGAACTAAAGCTTGACCTCCAACACCAATGAACTCTGGAAAAGTTCAGTTTCCTGTTTGAAGCTGGGTTTCCTCCCTCCAGATGAGCTATCCCAGGAAATCAAGAATTTGGTACATTGATAAATCCACAAAAAATACTTCTAGGTGTTCTATATTCAGGCTGTTTGATGCCAAAATCTTATATTCAGCTACCTCCAGATGATATCTATTTAGTGAATAGACATGTGCGGGACCTCATACACCTAAAAGAATTAATAGCAGTGGAAACTATTTGAAGAATTGCAGGTGAGGCATTTCATTGTGCCCAGGGGTATTTATGACCTGGTTTTAATAATGAAGACGGTGTTTTCACAAGGTCACTAACAGCATTCAAATCTGTCCCAAGAAATGCAGCTAGCGAATAGTTGAAATGAAGGAAAAGAATCAATAGAAACAATATTATCGTGTACCTCACACCACGGATGGAGTATCCTGGCTCTCCAAATGCAAAAACCTGAGGGATGATGAGGGATCCCAGGGATGCTGCGTCCCCTCTGGATACAGAACCGTTCTCTCCGGACGATTAGGTGTTAGACAATGGTGGTGGGAAGGTTCTCCAGGAGAATTCAGATGTGGCATGCAGTGATGTCCCTGTGACACCAGACCTGTTGGAGATGTCACTCGGGGTGCTGATGCCTAGAGCTGGTTTTCAGGACGGATGCTGCCAGAACCGCTGGGCAGCCGGGCATCCTCGGTGTACACAGAGAGCAATGCTCTGCAGCCAAGGAAAATGTTTGTTTTAGCAACCAAAGATAAGTGAATAAATAAAATAAGATGAAACAAGGCAGTATGCTCCTGTGTTTAATAAGTACAAAGATTTAAGTCTCCCATATGTCACAGACACCACTGAATAGAAAATCAACGCACAATGGCACCTCTCTGGGCCCTGAAATAGCAATTCTTTGTGCCACTAATTAACTGTATGAATATCCTGAGGTGGGCAAAATGACTAACTCATTATCTGTGAATCAGGGAATAAGCTCTACCAGCTGCATCATTTGCTGCCCTGTAGTTAATCTCTTGTTAAACTGAAGAAGAGGGACCGCATCCCAACGGAGCAGGGAAATGGGAGTGGAGCAGGGAAATGGGAGTGGAGAAGGTTCCGTAGGTGGCTCCAGGTGGAGCTGGCACTGCCCAGCTGCTTAACGAGCATGTCATACCTGCGTTAACAATACACGATGAATAACTCACAGATCAGAAATGCACCACAATTTCCATCCCATCATTGCCCAATAAGACACACCAGGCTGTGCATTTCTAGGGGATTATTACACTCCACTGAAATCTGAAGTCACTCGGCCTTTGGCCTCCCAGAACCACCCAAAGCTCTCAATAATCTCCAGGGCTTGGCTCCCTGTTGTGTCTTTCTCAGACAAATGGAAAACACATTTTCACTTCAAACTAATCCCCATTAAACATCGCTGAAACCATGCGAACCCTTGAGCTGATTCTAATAAAAAAAAGAACGTATTTAGAAGCAAATTAGTCTTGTAACTCCGGCGCTGTAATATCATTCTGTGAGAGCGGCTGCTGGACAGCTGGGATTAGCTTCTTCCTAAATGCTCTCCTGGGCCTGAGTGACAACTGGCATGTCTCACCCAAACAGGGAGTTTGCTCTGCAAGCAGTTTAAGTCGTAACCTGTGTTGGTGTGGGCTTTTAAACCCTGTGAAATTACACAGCATTATGGTTTTTAGTGAAAGGGAAGGCCGATTCCGTACAAGCAAACTAATCCAGAGAAGGGGACTTTACCTTGCTCCCCCACGCGCCGCTAGATTTTAATTAAGCAGCTCAGATCAAAGTGTGTACTGTGATTTACTGAGGATAGTGAGAGCAAAATGTTGAGTGGAAGAAGCTCAGCTTTGGGTTCCTTGTTAGTGAAGCCCCAGTGCTGTTCCTGCAGGATGACTTATAAAGCCCTTTCAGCTAAATTGCGTTTTTCCCGGGCCACCTTCAATATTGCAGTGATGCTGGCTTAACAGATGATACCTCATGGCCTGTCAAGTCCACTTTCCGGCCACCAGCAACACTCGCCGGTTCAAAAAGGTGAAGCATTTCTGTGGTACACCTTGCCAATACATTATTGTTCTTCAGGGAAATAAATTTCTCCCTGATCCCTGCAGTGATCGTTCACGCAGTGAACATTTTCAGATTAGTGTCTCCAGCTGTGGAGTTCGCTCACATTTGGAACATGGTGTAAAGCTCATCTCTGGAGCCAAGCATTGTTTTGAACATCACTTGTGAGGGCTGGGTTTTGTTTTGGCCTGGTCCTTTTTTGTTGTTGTTTTTGTGAGTTAAGGGCTTTGCATGGAAAATTGCTGTGTGAGATCTCTGTTCTGCTCCCATTTGAGCTAATGTGTTGCTTATTTTTAATTCTCCATTCTGTACTCCAGCCTCGGTGCACTGGTTACATCCAGCGATCATTTAAGATGTGCAAATGTCTTAACAGCCTATTCCAAAGCCCACTGAGGCTTTCTGTTCCCTTCTAGACTTTGATTGGGCCATAAGTAAATAACCAGGAAATTATTTTAACCTTTGTCCTACCTTTCTCCTTTCTTGCACTGACTATTTTACTTGCATTTGTTACCTCACTCTACAGATAGATACAAATTCTTCAGATTAAGATTCACACCTTTAACTTTTCTCCCTTTAGCTTTTACAGATTTTGATTTATTAGTTCCAGCCACCTTGAATGGCTTAGGATCTGATTTGTTGTGTAAGTGAAAATGCTGCTAGTATTCATTTTTGTCCCCAGGTTTTTGCAGAAACCCCGTTAAGAATGCAGAGGATAACTCTCTGGAGGGGTTGTGTTATATTTTCTTTTGATGTGGGATGCAGTGCTTTCACTCAGCCCCGCTTGGGAGATGCACAACGTGTTCCCCCTCTCACCCCAGCCTCCTGTCTCGACAAGGCTGGGGTTGAGGACAGTCTGTGCTCTGCTTCCTGAGGAGATAAGAGAGCAGGAGCCACATCCTTTCACCCATGGAAGATCTTCTGGAGGCCTTTTGCTGGTGTGTTCTTCAGTGTTGCACAGTCAGGGCTTCATCTGGCCATCGGTATCCTCTTCCATTCCTGTCACTTCTGTTTTATCTACAGTTCCTCTGCTCATTCCCTGCTCTTCCATGGGGCAGCAATTACCGGAATGATGCTTTAGGTGCCACGAGGGTTTTCTGGTGCTCAGAGAGTAGCAACAGGAGGAAAAGGAGGAAAGAATGCGGAGCTCGGTCTGACTCACCCCGTTCACCCAGGAGCTCTGCAGTTCCCCTGCTCGCAGTGAGACAATGCTGTGTATTTTCTGTCCTGCACTATGTACTTTTCCACTGATTCAAACACCGGGCTGCATTGTCCCGTGTATTTTAGCAAATCACTGCCAGATATTTTACAGTGTCTTCATTCCTCCTGTAAATAGGAAAATGGATTCTGCTGTGTCGTGTTACCTTCAGACTATGCTTGGCCTTCCCTGGGGCAAAGAAGAGTACTTTTATTCTTCTAGGCAATCTTCGCTGGAAAAAAAAAGTTTCCATTTCCAAAAAGTCTGTGAGGGTCAAAGTCTTTGCTTTGCAGTGGATAAATTCAGCTCATACTCAGTGTTATACCCTGCAGCTACACTGAGGCCAGTTACTTGGTATTTAATGGCTTTTATTATGGTCTTAGTTGGCTTGAACAGGAATAGTTAGCAAATAATAGTTAAAATTCAAACAGCCATTAAAGTCTGGTCCTGACAAGATGCAACTACTCTGTTACTAATGGACTTTCCCCCACAAGGACACATTTGTTAAAGGAAAATGTTCGAAATATTTGGCCAGTTGACAGTGGAAAAAAGGAGAGAGCAGATTCTAAAGTTCTTAGGAAGCTGTGGTGGCAGTATCCAGTCTGCAGACATCAGCAAGATCCACTCATCAGGAGAGGCAGCATTGTCCTTCGGAAAGTTTTCCACCAGTTGTCTCTATTTAAACACATTTCTGCTCACACATCCCCATTAGCTCGCTGGAGAACTCTCAAGAGAAAAAGCCACTTGAAGATGCAGAGTAACGTTTGACCAGTCAATTGGCAGAATAAAACCCCTCGTTGCTGTTGAAGCCTAGAGGAGCCCATCACTGCTCTGGTACAACTGTAACGGTATAGATTAGTATGTTAAGAAGAGAAATTTGAGCCAGAAAGACTCAAGGCCCTGAAAGCTCAAATCCTGCAAAATAACGTGTAGAGCCATATGAGATGTGGCAAACATCTGACCCAGCATTTGGGACAAGAATTGTGAGGTTTTGCGTCCCTTTCAAGGAGGAAGAAGCACCTGCACAGATTGCAGTCTATATGTAAGGATAATTTGTTTTCAGTGCTTCGTTTAGGAACCCTGAAGCTTTAAGCAAACTGATATTTTGCATCAAAGCAGTGTTGATTCTTAGTTTGGCCCTGGATTTATAAAATCATTTTTAGGTTTAAAAAGGCCTTTAAGATCATCAAGTCCAACCATTAACCCAGCCCTGCGTCCTTTCAAGATGAGACCCTGTTAGGTACCTGGTTTGCACTTGAAAATATTGGTCCCTATGTTTTCACCAAGTCGAATGGATTTAAGGCTCATTTGTCAATTTAGTATTGATATAAATGAGACCAGATCTTCCTGGACTTCAGCTAATAGCAGCCACTTACCTGTTTTTTCATTTGACTGTGTTTCTTTACAGATTTTGTTTCATTCAACACTTATTAATCCAAAGGCATTGTGCATACACGTAACTATTTAACAAGATGTTTTTAAAGAAAGATCTGGTCTTTGAGCCAAGGCCACTTTTTTCTTCCGTGTTCCGTACCGTGCTTGCCCGTGCCGCACTCATGTAAGTCATGAGTGGTGATAAAAACATCTGGTGGGGCTTTATGTGTTTTGTTTAACGTCAGCTGAAGGAATACAGATAAAAACTCAGCCATGAAAGACCACACTCATGCTTTGTGTTTCTCCTCCCGAGATCACTTTTAACCTTCCCATGACGAATGTATGTTAAGAAGAGGGAGAAACCTTCATTCTCACCTATAAAAGTTGCAGCTGTTTTCCTGTTTTTATAGAAAGCAGCAGGCAGATTTACTATAAAAGAGTAAATACTCTACAGCAAAGTACTGTTCACCTTGAGGGATGATGTCAGAACCATAAATAACACTGCAGGAATATGGAGATGTCCTTAAAGGCCCATTAAGAATGATGTGAAACGGAAGTAAAGAATAGGCAAGCAAGTGTGCTGTGCACAGCGTGCTCATGCTAAACATCCCTTTAATTTGGATTTGGTCTCAAGTGCAGGAATGGATGGAAACATCAACAGCATAAAGGAACATAATAATCATAATGAATTTGGATATACGTGCTTCTGGAGACAATTAAACAGAATAACGGGCACTGAATGCACGTATAGTTTGGGGGGGATGGAGGAAGAAGGCTAGTGGTCCTGTTCCGTGTGGTCTACGGGGCCATGCTGTCCTGTCTGTGAGTGTTTTCATTCAAAGGGATTTAAAACATCAAGCACAATATTCAAAGACTGTCATTGAAAGACATAACACATCTAATGTTTTATTTTCCTTTTGTTTTTAATAAGGGAGTGAAAAATTTGCAGAATGAGATCTAAAGAGCGCCACTAGTACCAGCTGTCAAGGATCATGCAAGGTGCAGGTTTTCAGACAGTAAGCAGACTAGATGATCGGTCAGTCTGGGACAGAATCAGATCATTCTAGTGAATTGTTCTCCCCTTTTTGTCTTCAAAAGCTGTTAATTTTTGGATGAACTTGATATGCTTCTAAAAGTGGTTTAATTACGAGAATGACTATAGGAAAGCAGCACAAGTATTTAGAGACAAAAATCAAGAAGGTTAAGATGTAAAATGAGATTCAGCATCCTGATGATGTAAAAGTCAATGATAAGATATTCTAGAATACCAGAATAAAAGAAGAAAAGGAAGTAACGTGGGTTCTTCTTTGGAAATCAGTGGTACATTCTTACACTTCCCAATGAAACACTTCAAAGGTTTCCGTGGTTAGTTAACAAACCTATGGTGCATCCCCTTTTTGGTGCAAATTTAAAGTTTGTTTCTCCATTCCACCAAGTAAAGAGAAATGTGCAGAATATTGAAGAAATTAATAAAGTGTTTTTTTGAAAAAAATAGACATAGTCTTCCAGTTAAAAAAAAAGTGATCTACAATAGTACAACACCACTAATACTTGCCTGTCTGTGACTATCTCCTCTGATGTGTTCTGGGGCTGGATTCATCTTTTTCCTCTGTTCATAACCACATCTTCCTCTTGCTTTTTTTCTATGTGTTATATTCTGAATATGTAGCAAAAAATCTTGCTATTACCATTTATGCTTCCACACTACGTATTACTAAATTTCCATCCCATTGCCATTACTCAGTCCCTTGGGACTGCTTGGTTCTTCCTTTCTGGTATTTCCCTCCTCCAGCATCCGTGTTTCAACTTCAGCTTTTTAATGTACTCAAGATCATTGATGAAAATTTTAAAATCAGATTAGTTCAAAGACTGATCCCAGAGAACCTCACAGTTGCCTTCCTGTCTCATGTGTTACCCTTTGAATGAAACACCCTCCTTCCATTACCTTCATTAGCCTTGATCTTCTTCAGTTTAATGAATATCTTTGCATGTGGCAGTTCCAGTAGATTTGGATCCACTGTCAGGAGATCAGTAAGCAATTAACAGTAAACAGATTAACAATTAACAAGAGCAGTTGACCTTGGGAAGACCTTTACTGATTCTTACCCCCTTTTCTTGGACAATTCTCACAGGGGCCAGTTCCTGCTGCTATAAAATGCCAACAAAGCATGCCATGTGCTGCGTGTGCCTTGGGGAAGAAAGAGAAGATCCTTTTTATCTGGCCCTAGGTGCAGATTCTCTAACAAAGAAGGTGGTGCTCACAAAACGATACCTCTTCTTCCTCCATCTGTCCCACCAGTGGCATCACCCAAGATGGCTGAAGCTGCTCCACTTCCTGTCTTCCCTCAGAGCCAGCCTGCATCGCCTCCGGTATCTGCAGCCCTGACAAGGTTTGATTGCTTAGAGAAGCACAAAAGGGAAAGCAGCAGGGAAGGGAGAGGATAAAAAGCTGCGTTCTGTTCCTAAAAACCAGCAACATAGTCAGAGGAGGTAAGTTCTCTGAACATGGCTTCCAAATGGCATCATCAGTTCATTCTTGTGGTTTTAGCTTGAAAACGCCATTGCACTCTGAGCAGAACAGCTGTCTACCAAATGCTCCAAATGCCTCAAATTAGCTACCCAAGAGCACCCATCAGAAGGGAACGGTTCTGCTGGCACTCAAGAACATCAGGCTTTTATGACATGTCATTCTTCGCTCTGTCCTCATTCAACCTCGCATTGTTTCCCAGGCAGGGCATATCTTCTGAATTAGAGCGAGATTCGTTATTGGGAAAATATGGAGACTCTAGTAATTGTACTAGGTTGTGTAACCTTTGCTTAAGTTGGATTGCAGTCCTTTAACACCAGCGGTGACATAGTTTTCCTCTAAGGCAATGGAAAGAGAAGAGGCAAAGAGGGAAGAAAGAAGAGGGATCTTCAGTGCTGATTTGACACTTTTTGTTCTATAGTTGATACAAATGTTTTAGTGAGGGGAATAAAAGGAAAACTACATCCCAAAGTTCTCTGCAGCCGTAGCTCTGATGATACCAGTGCAGAAATTGGCTCCAGGTTTCCTGTGACAGCTGAGTTTCTGGTTAATGACAAGGGCCGTCGGAATCAGATCTTTCCTTCCTTATCATGGTCCCGTGGTAGTTTTTGTGAGCCCAAAAGATACTCAGACACAACATACAGCAATCTGGGTTATCAGCCAAAAGCACCAAGACACTGCTAATTTCCAGAAGCGTGTTACCATGGAAATGTCTCTTTCTCATGTTAGGCAGCCTCTTACTGGGAAGAGTGAAATGAAGGGGAGCTCTTGCCTGTGTTAAGTTCTTGGCGTGAGAAGTGTAGTCATGATGGCAGACCATGGCCTTACGGGAAAATAGACCTCAGGATGGGCACTTCGGCTTGGAATCAGTTCTTACGCTTTTGTTTGGTTTAGTATCCACCGGCCTTTAAGGGTTTGGGGTTTAGCACTAAACATAAATGGAAAAATGGCCTTTGGGAGAGGGAGCCCAATTCTCTACTGGTCTGGAAGTCTCTGCTCTTCTCTTGCCTTCTGATGTACCCCAGTGTGATTCCCGCTCAGCAGGGAGTTCAGCTCCTGTAGAACAATTCCTGTTTCCCAAGGCAAACCCTACCAGTATCTTATAAACAGGTCATGTAAGGGAGATTCAAATCATGTAAGGGGGACTTTTTTTCAAGTATAAATTAGTTAGTGGTCAGTTCAAGCCATGTGTGATATGATGATTTCTAGCTAGCTTAAAAAATTGTGCCAATATTCTACTTAAAGAGACTCATTTTGCACATATTTTCTTAATCCACTGAAATTGTGATGACAATGATCTCTTATCCTTTTATTTGTACAAGGCATAAGAGGAGTCCTTACACATCGTAGCAGCTTATAGGCACTAGATAATAATAGCAGCAGTCGTAATTCCTGTCTCAGTAATGAGTTTCATGAGTTGCTTTGTTTTCTAAAAGCTTCCTTTTCTCGTTTCTGAATTTTGCTGCCATAAAGTTTGTTGGAGACTTATTTTAATACTATCGCTTGGGTGAATAGGAGCTGACTTTTGTACATTCAACACTTCCAGCCTCTCTGTCTTCACTGCCAAAAGTTTTGCATCGATTCAGAATAGACAAAGGCTATATATTAGAAAGATCTGTAATTCAAAGTCATTTTTCTTTGTGGGATAATTGCAGAATGTTTGTTTGCAAATGCAGCTCCAGTGCCCGACTTGTTGTTTGTTCACAGCTTCTTCAGAATATAAAGCCATTGTGACCCGCTGATCTGATGATCTGCAAAACACAGACAAGGGAATATTGCCCAGTAATTTGTGTATTAAGTTAGTAACTTAGGCTTTAGCTGCACATCCTCAGAAATACAGGAAATGCTCTCTTTCCTTCAGAGGTACAGGGAATACTGGATTTAAAGATGTGTTCCTTTCTAATTTGTTTTGCACTATTCACAAATATTTGTACAGGCAAGTGTTCCCTGTATGAGTGCTAAAAAAGTACTTCCTCAGATCCTCAGTTGCAACAAATATTTCTAGTTCTTCAGTCACCTGGTCGGCGCTTTAGTAACCCCGTAGATAAAGTGGTGATGTAATGAATGATCTCGTGCACTTTAAACTTGAGCTGGTTGCAGCTGAGTCTAAAAAGTGAATTTAGAGTTCTTTTAAGTGAAGAAGTTGTAGAATAGAGGGTTTCTTAGTGCAGAATACAGGCAGTACTTCAGCCTTGCATCAGAGAAGGTGTCTGTCATTTCATGTCTCAGAAATGATGAAGAAAAAGGGGAAAAACAACTGCTTTGACTACATCCATGACCCACTGGCCAAATGGAAGAAGAAACCTTGGTCTCCTTGCCTTCAGGCACAGCGCTCTATCCATTGGGTAGAGCCACCTCCCCATCATCATGTCATGCTTGTGCCTACAAGGTGTGCTCCCTCTCTCCTCTGCTGTGCAGCGATGTCCTGCGGTGAAGGACAAGGCAAAGGAGGACAAATGCTGCTGCCCTGGGAAGAAGGTCCCTGCTGTTGGTTGGTGAAGGCTGGTATTGGTGCAGCAGGGGTGGTGCATTGGGTTGGTACCAGAGTTCCCATGACAAATCTCTGCTAGAAGTAAATGTACCCGTGTTTCAGTGCTAGTAGGTAAACTGGGGTTCCTGGTAATCAACTGGTTTGTGTACGTGTTTGCTTCTGTTCTTGGTTCTTTCCCCAAGGTGAGGAGGGTAGATAAGTATCATTTATTTTTCCCCCCTCAGCCTTGGCTGCCCTACAAGCTCCTTGAGCTCAGCAGTGTTCGAGCACATTCAAGACCCATGTGAGACCTGCCCACAGGGTCCCAGGGGGTGGCAGCTCTGCCCGGGCTGGCTGCGGGTGCCAGCACTTCCAGCACAGCCATCTGAGCTTCCCCTGCTCCTCATCCTCATCCTCCACAGCCTTCCTCCCTGGCTGACTGGCTGCTTCTCTCTGCGGCAACTTGAATAGTGAGGTGACTCTGTGTGGTGTGTCATTGTAAAGGGCAACGGGGGATTATGTTTTGTCCCTAACACGATTTAACATCCTATGCCACCTTCCTGTCCCTGTTGAAAATATGTGCTCCTATTTTCCTCCCTTTGCCTAAACCATGCTTTTCTGAGCTTCATTCTCAAACGATGGGTCTCTGTTTATCCAGATCAGTGTAGACTAAGCAGGATTATAAAACCAGATTTATTCAGGGCCATAATGCTGTAGTTCCAAGGAGCACTCTCCAGTGGCTGTGAGGTGCTTAATCTTTTAGATTAACTAGAAAGATCTGTGGCTTTAAACTGCTGTTTTGCGTCATGTCCTGAAAGCCGCTTTATGAACTGGTTGGGAAACATTATAACAGTGATTAAAAAATTGTCTCTGATCACGGATGCTGCATGAAAACTAGGAGGAAAAAGCATCAGTTCGTGGCAGTTTAATTCACCTCTGTCCTCCCAAGTAGTCAGACCTACATATGTGATGCGGACAGCAGCGCTTTCATGAATGATTGAGTGGTTCCTGAAGACACGGAAAGAGAAAAGGAAAACACCAGGACATGCCCTCGTAATTCAGGGGAACGCTCTTCTCCTGACACTGCTCAGCTTGCCTTTTACAGCAGTCCTGCTGTGCTGTGCTGAAACACTCCCTTTAGAGCCCAATATTAGGCAGAGAATTTAAAAGTAATTAAATAAACATGCACCATCAGTAAGAGCTTCACTACAGGCCAGCTCGTGGCTGCAGAACATCAGCTCTCCCTCTCCTAACCTGGAGGATCCATATTCTCCCACACTCCAGCGTTTCCCATCTTACCCCTTTTGCGGTGATGACTCAATCCACTCCCCATCAAAACTCGCCAC
>KZ506796.1:3320-19253 GCA_002844005.1 Limosa lapponica baueri | reverse complement strand
CTCATGCAATCTTTTGGCTTGGCTCTCAACCTAGTAAAAAAAAATTAAATACTTTAGCCCAGTCTGCACAGAGTTGCATTCTCAGTGATACAGAGTTTTACCAAACTGCTTTCTTTTGTCCTCTTTATATCTGAGGTAAATTATGCAAAACAGGCGCTAGCTTTTTAAGCAGTTAATACATTGGGGGAAGGGTTTCCTTCCTATATAGAAGAGATTTCTACCACTTGTCATTAAAGCAAATAAGTTATTTTATAAAAAGTAGTTAAATTTACATATGAATTCTTAGTATGGAAGGAGAGAGAAATAAATTTCTTTCTTTCTCTTTCAGCTTCTGAAAAATATCAGTTTCACTCTGCCTTAAACTTTTAATTTAATTAGGCTACTGTAATCTTGAGACATTCACCACTGGATTGACCAAAGTACAGCAAAGCAAGAAAATAGCTTTTTCACAGCTGAAAATGAGTCAGCTGTCCATCTCAGCCCTTCAAATCAAGACAAGACAAGACCTACAGCATGGGCAAGGGAGTAAGGTTTTGTCAATAAAGGCAGGCTATGACCCTCTCTTATCTTGATGAATAGTAATAGCCCTGTGCTCCTAACTAGGAGGGGAAAAACAGCCTCTGCCGAGTACATCATCATCCACCTCCCTCATACATCACCTTGAACCTTCATACCCCAATCACACACCAGTGGGTGGTTATCAAGGGTTGATGAACAACCTTTCTTCTCTGGAAATTCTCAATTTAACAGAGGCTCCCTCTGTGTCTCAACAGTTGCACCAGGAGCCCTGTCCATCTCCCACAGCCTAAAAAAAAGCCATTTGTGAAAGCAGGCAAGCACAAGAGCTGAGTAAACTTGGACACAGCTCCCAGCCAAATTATGAGCCTGTTGCCAAACATGGAGAAAAGTGCATCTGATTCTTCTGTTAAGGCGTCCAAGGAGGGCCACAAAATTATAGTTCAAACTATAAACAGAATGAGTACATTTTGTTCATTTTCCTGTTCTCTTTATAATCGATGCAATATGAAGAACTGCTATCAGTGGAGAGTTATACAATCAGATGGCAGCAATAAAAAGACCGTTAGCAAGTCGAGGATATCATAGGAGGTTGACTGGAGGAAGCAGTTATAAAACAAGACCTTTTATATCTATTTAGATGAGAACATCAGATTCGTGACAAAGTCATTTTGATGTCTGTCTATCCACTTAATACTCAACTAATGGGCATCTGCATCCTGATTTACAGTGGTTGCCTAGAGAAGGATCAGTTCCGAGGATTATATATGCATGGCCGTGGCTTTTTGTGCACCTTGAATAAGATGTGTGTTATATACAGTGACAGCATAGCCACATATAGATGAGTTAATCTTATATATACAATATATGCACATGCAGAATTTCATAATTATTGTCTGTTTTAGTGTTTCCTCATTCTGTTAGACTCATGGAAGTTTTTACTTTTCATTATTGTAATTTTAGCACAAATTGGATTACAGGTTCAGAGTCTCACAAATCTGTGGCATGGAGAATACAAGATGGGCGTCTCCACCAGCTGTCAGCGGGGAGCCTTTACTGGAGCATCTTTTGCTCTTTGGCATCTGAAAAGGTCCTGGTTCTCAGATGGTCTTCAGACTTATTTTCTTCTCTTACAGCCATCTCTCCTCCGATATCTGCAGAATGCGCTTGGAAAATCTAGGGACTATCAAAATGAGAGCTGTAAAGCTTTAAAAACAAACAGACATTTCACCTGTCTCTAATCAGCCCCATCTCATGGTTTGGCTTTGATTTCCCCAGTGCAGAAAAGAAACGTATAGGATTTTAATTTCCTTGGCTCCCAAGAGCAGTATGAATGAGACTGCAGCATTGCATTCGGCTTGTGTTATTAATGGGCTCCATGCTTGCAAATGTCTCATTCAATATATTTGCTCAAAGTGCTTCCAAAAAGGGGGGGTAGGGAAGAAGAAAGAAAACATCAGGTTTCTAGGTCTAATGTATGTGACCTGACAGCATGAATACATTAGATCTTCCACAGAAACATACAATTCCAGCACTGTGCATTGGATCTCTAGCCTTTTTATCTTCATCTGGACTCTAATCAACGTGCGAGCGCACTGCCTGGAAATAAGCCCCATTTTCCTGCCATTCTGGCTCATACTTTCTCCCCATTTGAAAGGGTATGACATGCCTTCTTATGAAGTCACTGTGAGTTGGGGATGTTTCTGAGCAATCTGTTCAAGCATCCTGAGCATCTTCCAAAGCAAGTGGGTTGGGTTTTTTTGCCGAGTTGCTTGGCCCCCCGATGCCAGAGCCAAGACTTCCCCAGATCCTCTGCAGGCACGAGGCAGCATGGCTCTGCTGAAGGCCATATGCTCCTGTCTCGCTGCTGAGGATATCATACATCATTTTCCAGGCATAAGGAAGGTAAGGTGCTCACTTGTCTTCTAAAACTTCAGGCAGGTCATGGCGTTTCCCCACTTCGTGTCTGGTTTTCCCTTCCCATGCTCTGGCTTATCTGCAAGCCTTTAAGTTCTTAAAAGGAAGAGCTGGTTTATATTATGCATCTGGACAGTATCTAAAGCGAGAGGGCCCCAGTTTGATTAGGGTCTCTTGTGACTACCGTAATACAAATACTGCTAATAAAATGCATTTGAATCAGAAAAAAAAAAGGCAGTGATGCTTCTTTTCCATTTAGCTCTTACCTTGGGAAAGTCTGGGGGAGGTGAGCTTGTCAGCCAAAGGCAAGGTAGCCCAATGAGCCAACCCAGCATGGACAACCCTTGCTGCAAACCCAACTGGGCAAGAGCTGTCCTCGTCTGTACGATGCCTTCCTGTGCCCGGAGTGCTCTGCGCATCCAAATGTGCCACATCTTTGCCTTCCCAAAGCAGGGCTTGCTTCTGTTAATGGCAATTAATCACTTTATAGCCAGTCTTTTATTATTCTGAACACAGCAGATGTGTTTCCATTAATAGGTCCCCAAGTGAGCCTTATCCAGCATCACTGATACTCAATGAAGGAAATTATGTGGCCTAAATAGAGCTTTCATTTTCAGCACCTTCCCGTTTCTATCTGCACTACCCAGTAAGCAAACAAAATGAAGTGGGAATCTTGTTATGGGCTCAGTTACAGTACCTAGAATAAACTTGCTGCCAAATAATAAAATGTGTCCACTAGTTTAATGTGATTAGTAATAGCCAAAACTTGCATCGGTATTTTTACAAGGATCTGAAACAAAACATTAAAAACAAGCACGTAGATGTCTTTATACTGTAGTGGTAATTCAAAGCTCCCCGCTTCCCCAATTAACCTCAATATTTGAGCAATGAGAGGGCAGGCAGCTGGCTCCCTGGGGATGGGTCTGTCTCCAGAATATTGTTCAATCTCGGTGAATTTTTCAAGTGTGCTGGTTGCCGTTAAAAAGTCATCACTTCCAACAGTGGCTAAGACCTAGCAAGTCTTTGGGTGCTTATAAAATAGTGTCTAACTGATGGTGGTAGCCCTGAGGGTTACCGAGCCATGGCACGTGAGGTTTCCCTGGTGCTGCTCCCCACCCACCCCGTAAATAATCAGCAGTAAAATCTCTGCTCTGCCGTGGAGTCTCTGGCTTTCCTTTTCCTGGACAGCAAGGAGCCATCACGAGTAGCAGGGACAGGGCATGGCTGCTCTTCCACAGCAGGAGATGTCTTCTGATGAGACTGTTTTCCAAAGTATTTCCTTTAGAAGGTCAGATTCTGCAATCGCTTTTGCTCCCCTAAATGATTTCTAGAACCAGATCCCTTCTACCCAAATGGCTTCCTCACCCATTCTCTGCTCTGCATTGTCTGGGGCTTACTGACATTTCATATTTAACTTACTTGGATCTTAAAAGCAGATGGTCAAGAGGCTACATCTATTCCTTATTCCCAGCACAGTAAATAGAGGAAGCAGTTCCTTGTGTTATACAGACAGAAAAAAATCTGGTGCCTTTCAAATAACTCTTCTGGGATTCATAAGGAGCACCTCCACTGTATAAACGTATCATATAATTTTAAAATCCAGAAGGATCATCTAACAAATTCTATAGATCTGTCTTCCACTGGTCTGGGCAATAAAGGATATTAAAATACGTAGTGTGTGCAGTATGGAGCCACTGGAGAGAGAGTTCAGTCACTCAGGATGGAGTATTTAGCCATTAGACAGTGACAAACTGGCCTTGTCCCTATAGGCAAGGTGGGAGCGCAGTCACGTTTAAAGTCACAGGGTATCATTCTATGGACCACATTAACTCACGAGCATGTTTTTGGTCCCTGCACAAAATGCTTGAGGTATGACAGAATGGAAAACCGATGAACTTTCTTTCTCACATACATCAAAACAGCTTTACCATTAAAAAAAAAAATAGATAACTGTCAAACAATAGCCCTTAGCCATGTCTCTTTAAAACAAAACAAAACAAAGTGTTGCGTTTTCAATTAAAGACCAATTAATTTGAATAAAGTGAGGAAATCACATCTGGGCTGTTGCTGCTATACAGCTTCTAACCGCAGCATGCGTGAGGTTACGTCAAGGACTTGCTTGTCAACTTTGCTTTAACTCACATATGGGACCGGGTACGAAAGAAAACCCAAGAGTTTTTACTTTCTGCAGTAAAAGCCAAACTAACATAAAATGAGATTAATGGCAACAGCAGTGACTGCTTTCATTTCCCAATGAACTTTCTCAATAGTACCAGTAATCAAGATCAGGTTGGTTTTTCTTCTTTTTTTTTTCTTTTTTTCAGAAAAAAAACAACTTTTCATCAGAGAAAAAAAGAAGAGGTACTTAAAATACATAGACACATCTGTTCTCCCATATTAACAACATTACGTCTTTTTCCATGTGATGCATAATGAATCATCTCAGTGTGTTTTGCTTTATAGTTTTGTACAAGTCCAATTCCTTATGACTATTACTGTAATAATAATATTTTCCAATTCAACAGTACCTTTCATTTTGAGTTTCTCAATGCAAGAAACTATAGCAAGAAGTGAAGTGTGTTGAAGCAGCTAGAAAAAGGGAGGCACAGCTGTAATTACCAGAATTACAATTTGTCTTATAATGGGGAGAAGATAATGGTGTATAGAGTTGGGTTTTGGGTTTCTTTTTTTATGCAGACATATAATTTTCACTTCATTTTGGTTAAACAAGCAAGTATTGTCATCTTCATTTTTAATGCTTGGAAAAGCATGGCTTATAGCACCTCAAAAAATGCTTTTGTCTTTTTTCACTTTCTTAAGAAGAATTAAGCAGCATCCATCGTGCACGCTGAGCAGGTGAGAGCTCCCACCCAAGCCATTGCTGGCCCCGTGCGATAAGCTCAGGACAGAGGTCCTGCAGCTCGTCCATCTTTCAGGGAGATGGAGCTGAGGCTTTAACAGAGCAGAGAGATGAGCAGACAGCATCCTGCATTTCGGTCCTTGCTCTGCTGCTGAGTGGGTGCCCTCAGGCAACGTTTGCCTTTGTGGGCTTCACTCCGTGCAGCTGCGGATATTACTGATGCTCCTCATGGATCAAAATTATATCCGGTTTTCTTTTCCTTCCCCGTGGCTACTTGGAAAAGGTAATCTGAGCTAACTTTTTTCCAACGAATTAGTTAAACCGCAGTAAACCCCAGTTCAGATGCTCTGGATTAGTGGAGATTAATGCTCTTAAATAGGTACCAAAGCCATATCTACACACTTCCAGTCAGTGGAAAACCACAGAACTTGGACACTTACATTGGCTTTATAGGAATTGTTAATCTGATTTGGCAGCAGTAATTAACAGTTCCTCGAAAGATATAGATCCTGATTCATTTGACCATGTGTCTTAAATGCTGCATTAGGACAAGTGTCTTGTTTGTGTTTGCTACCAACATTCAACGGGAGCAAAGGAATGTTTTCTGCAGCAAGGAATGATAATGATGGGTCTTTATTTAAAAAAAAGAAAAAAAAAAAGAAAAGAAGAGAGAAGAAAGAGCAAGAATCCTTGATTCAATTAAGTCTTAGTCATGTAAATAGTTGGGAGTTTCCAGAAAGTAATGTCTTTATAGCAGGATGCCAATGTAGTGTATAATTAAAATGTAAAAAATGTAGGAAGGTTGCCAAGCCTTTGATAATAAACAAGATTTTCCTAACCCACCCATGACTTGGCATTTTGATCCTGAAATTTATCAACAGGAAAAGGTGATGATTTCTTTTCTTGGACTGGAATGGAAAATAAGTTAGTTTGTAGAGAAATAAATCTTGTTCACAAACTTTATTTGCTCATTACAAAGGCTTTTAGTATTTGATCACACTTTAAACGAGAAGGATTTTCTGGAAAGGATTTTTGTTTTGTTTGATTGGTTGCTTTATATAATAACCGCTTTCTATTGTATAATATGAAAAGCAATGCAAAGCAATCAGCTTTTACATAACAACAATTTAATTACAATAATTTAATTCAGCTTTACTGTGCTGTACCAAAATGATAACAAGACTAAGCCCGACATTGGCAGCAAATATCAGTGTTTAGCACAGAGGAATCCCAAAATATCATTGAATACTTTCCCCAGTTTCTCAACCAGCACTCGTAAGCAACTTCATTCTCAAGCCCTACACAGCTTTGTTATTAACTATACCCTCCTCTGATTTGGGAATCGGATAGAACCATTGACATAAGGTGATTGAATTGATCATCAGTTCTGTGTTATTGTACAAATGCAGTATCATCGAGCAGAGTCAAACAGTGGGAACTTGCTGATGTCCCACCTAAAGCCTCTAAGTCCAGGAAGAGTTTTTCCATGGACTTCAAACACTGAATGAGGGTGAATTTTAAAATGCAATATTGTCTTTTCCTTTATTACACTTACACTTGCATGACAGTGGTCATTAAATGGAATAATGTAAGCAGTAAAACTTCTAACACAAAGTAGAAAGGGTGAACAGAAAGGAAAGGCTTTTAAACTCTAATTTTTGCTTCTTATAAAGTTCCTTCTGGTATGGTCAAGTTTTGTGGAACTGGCAGAAAGATGAATCCATCTCTGATAGGGCTTTTCCATCTGAGCTCTTCGTTGCCCTTTCATCATGAACCTCCAGCAGCATAAATTCCTTCTGCCAACATTCGGTACTCAGCCCCCTGTGAGCTGCAAGCTGGCAAAAGAGAGCCAACCTCAAATAAACCCTGTTCGGAGCTGAGCAGCTTGGTCAGATGTGAAGTTAACCCTCCAAATGGTTTACCTACTGATGCCCCAGTTGGGTGCTACCATGGGAAGGAATGAAAAAGAATTGGACATGAGTCCTGCTCTCCTCACTGGAGAGTGGAAAGGTTCAGCACCCCCAAGATGCCACAAATTTAAGCTTCATTTACACTTCAGAGTAGGAATCTCCAAATATCTGCCATCTCCAGGGCAGACTCTCAATTCTTTGTCCCATTGAACATTTATTTTTCCTTGTAGCACTGTGTGAAGTCCAGGCTTCACATTTTAAATCATAAATACATAAGATCAGTAAAAGATCAGACTAATCAGACATATCCTCCCTGATTAGTCATTGATGAACAGTTGGGATGGCAGATTTTCTTATCCAGGTGTATTTGATGTAGGGCTCGTTCTTCCCTGTCTTTTTGTAGAGGGGTCTTTGTGATCACAAAGCTTGAACTTTTGCAAAACACAGGCTCTGCAACTTCATCGGAATTTATTTGTTATCAGGCAGATAAAAAGTAACATTATGCTCGGGAAATTCAAGCAAAAACTAAACAACAAGTCATATATTGTTCAGCTAAACTTCTCAAAGTGTATTTATGTGTTTTAATATAGCACCAAGCATGTTCGCATTTTATAAAGTATTCAGCAGCCCGCGATACAACAGCTCAGACTGTTGGCAGCAATGATCCAGTTTCCATTTCTTTGAGTGCAAGATTCAGGGTGTGGAAACTTTCTACTTCCTTGGAAACTCTTCTGAAAACGGGTTTTCACTCAATTCAGCCTCTAAGTGTTTAAGAGGTGACTGAAATTCTGAAAGTGGACTGACTGTTTTAGTGCCATTGGCAACCTTGGGAAGTTTCTCACTATGTGAAGGAAAAGGGGGAGATAAAAGTGGGGGAGAAATCTACATTATTAAAAATCTAACTCAGGATTTTCAGTGAGCACCTTCTCTCTCCCTCCTTCCACTCCTTTGAAAAGCAGGAGGTGAAAATAGCATGATACTTTTCACTTCGAAATATTATTCACCCTCCGCATCAAAATTTCTACCCTTGCAGTTGTAGCTTCATTTTCTGCTCTTGCTCAGCACCTCTGATTCAATGCGGTTGGCTAAAAGCTCAATTTAACAAAAAAAAAAATACACTTCAGAAAATTCCCACCATTGTCCAAGTAGCAGGCAAGATTTTGCCTGAATATATGTCATGACTAGAAGAATATTCCAAAAGAAAATAGTAATGGGAAGCTGGTGACTGACCTGAGACAGAGAATCCCATAGGATGGGAGTAATTTCACCCAAGTTTACCCATCTAAATGAGGCATCTATTTAAAGCTGATTGTCTGCGCTGATTGTCTGCAGTTCCTCTCGAGTCACTGGTGGTGGGAGACGACTGCTTTCAGAGGGTGATTCACCCCACCCGGAGCTGGGTGGATGAATCACCCTCTGGATGCTCTTGCCATTCCCTGCTGACAATGGCATAAAGAAGAGGATGATCTCAGGCCACGTGCCACTCCGAAGTGGCTGCTGCCAAGCAGGATGAATGAGGCGCACAGATTTCTCTCCCCTGCGAGGCCATCGACAGTGTGCGTGCTGCAGGACTTGGGGATGCTTGTCTTCCCTGGTGCTCCATCTGCCATGGTACAGTCAGGTCAAGAGCCAGCATTTAGTTGCCTCAGGTATATACAAAATCAGTAGCAGCCCACAGAAGGCTAATTTAGAAAAGGTAGTCACTGCCCAGCTCTATTAATAGCTAGTGATTAGCTGGAGAAGAAACAGACATTTCTTGGCTGTTGGGTAGTGAGGGTGTCCTCTAAGGCTGGATTAAATGGAAAAATGCATCTTTAAAAGTCTGTTGTATTATTGCTCCACCTACCAGATATTAGCACCTTAAAAGCAGGAAAGGAATAAAACTACTCATAAATTCACAGACAGAAATAAACGCAGCCTTTCTCAGAGTTTATTCAGAAAAAAAAAATAATAAAATCCTGCCTTCCTCAAGCCACGTCTCATCTCACTGTGTGTGATTTTACAATGGAGCCACCAGTTCACAACTGGGGACTCAACAGTCCCAAGAAACTAAAAGATGGACCAGGTGCTGCTCTGAAATGCCTTTGTGAGAGTCAGGCTGTTGAGCCTGTGGCCGTAGGGCAAACAGCAGCCAGGACAGGGGAATCCCGTCTCGGATCTGTAATCCCAGGGTAAATCCTCCTAGACCCAGCTTTCTTCTCTGACCTTTCAGTAATAACAGGTATAAAAACCAGGCAACATACAACCCAGCTTAAAGCCCACTTTCCCCAAACCATATGACCCTTGGTTTGTAAAGTGATTTGGAATGATTTGGTTTCTGGTATTTATAAGTAAAATCTAGTAGCAATGAACACAATTTTATTCACAGTAATCTCATGGGTTTATTGATGCCTTAACACATATCCTAGATTACTAGGCAGTTGCAAGACTGCCACATAATAGAGAAAACTTGTGAAACCTCTGTTCAAATAGCTTTCTCTATTGCTTTATTCACAGCTGGCATAGCTGGCTGGAGAAGGCTTCTGTAGCCAGTGGTTTGATATATTTTTGTGTAGTTTAACAAGACAGTCATAAGATTTTATGAACTTTCTGCCTAGTTGAAATAGTCTGATTTGTGTCTCTGCTGAACTTTGGTCTCTTAATCTTGTCCTAATCTCGCTTATTTCTTTTCTCTTTTTTTTTCACTCCACTTTTAGACCTCGACATTCCTTACCTTTGGGCAACCTTCATTATACAACAAAAAAAATTAGTACTGAACAAACTAACCTTGGGATGGTTAAAGAAATAACTCTTTTCCCAGTGGAAATATCTGAAATTCCTCAGCAATACCATGAGAAACTAATCTTGAATTTGATCTGATTTTACAGGATGATTCATGGTTTCTGACTCAAGAAAAGTAAACTTGTTGATTATAGTTTAGGTGCCTTGTCTTCAACGAAAAGACACTATTTATTTTATTACTGTCTCTCTAACCAAAGAAGATTTTTTTTTTCTATGTCACCAATATATTATCAATATTAATAGCTGGCACCCACTGTGGACAGAGTAACGCATGGAAACTTAACATTTCTCACCAACCAGCCAAAGAAGACAAGTCAGGACCCAAAGAAATGGGAGGAGTTTGCAATGAAGCTCCTCTTGGGCTGCTCAGCGAGCGGGTTCAGGGACAGCAAAGCATCCTCTCGGCTGTACTCCCCTGACCTCTGTTTCCAGTTGGCCCTGTCCCTTTTTGTTGTTGTTGCTGTTTTAATGGAACGTCTTGGAACAGACTGTGCATTTCTCAGGGTAAGGCTAATGCACATGCCATAACACAGCATTTTCAGTTGCCGTGGAAGGAATGGGGCTGCGTTTATACCCTGGGTGATGTATTCTTGGTAGTCCCTGGGATTTATTCGCCCCACTGGTGGGTCTGTACGGAGAGTAAAACGCTCTGTAGTGTGACTAGTCGGTCATTCCTCAGTCCCAGAGCCGTGATCGCATTACTACACCTGGATGTCCGTCACCTGACAGATATACGAGAGATTTTTTTTCTTGTATGATAATTATAGTAGCTTCCTATATGGTACTTCCCTTCAGGTGTGGGTGGGAGATGTGCCTTTTTGTGTAAATGTGGCAAAGCAAGCAATCCCATAAGCCTCTGCAGCAATAAAAAAAAATGGGAATTGAGCAAAAATCAAATGCACGCCCTAGTCTTGTGTTTATCCTAATTTATACTTCACTTACCCACTTTCATAGTCCCACTGACATCAGTGGATTTACCAGCCCACGGACATGAGAGGGAACTGGCTTGTCCTCCCTCGCTGTCCCTGCAGCGATGGGGACATGCCTCCAGAGCTGACACCCAAATTCGGGTACCAACACCTGAATTAGGGTACCAACACCCGAAACAGCCTGGATGTTGTCTAGGCTGTTGCAGGAGCTGGGCTTTAAAGCAGATGCTGGCTCGGGGGGGAACTGGCTGTGATGCCTCTGCCGTGCTGGCTGGGAGAGAACAAGAGTATTAAAATATGAATATTTTATTATTGTTATCTACAATAAAACAGCTACGCTCACTGTCGTCAGAATGCTGGGGCAGAAAGAAATACTACTGAATTATTAATTCCTGAAGGCTAATTAATAGGAAGGATGCTACAAAAGTCTGCAACTAGAAGTTCAGAGCCTGCACATACGTAGCTGTGAACAGCCATCACCTGGTCTGGTCTTTCGATGGCCAATTACACCATTTGGCATCACACACACAACCAAACAAGACTTAAAATAATTACACAAGCACACTAACCTGGCAATAGAGACCCTTTGTTCGCAGCAGAAGACAACTGAAAGAATTTGATTTAACATTGATTACCAAAAAAAAATATAAAAATAAAACAAAAGCCGCTTGCCAGCTGTTCCTTTTAACCGAGCCAATTCAGCACATGATACAAAGCAGATTGCCCAGACTGACACGGGCTGAATTTCTGATTTCTAGACTTGTCCTCATTTTTGACATGTGCGACTGAAACCTAATTTAAACTGTTGTTTCTACGAGGTAAAGACGTTGCCGTAATTATCTGCTGCAGTTGTTGTTAACTTTTCTTGACTTGCTGATTCACTGCCCTGCCTTCTCCTGTAAGCAAGCTCCAAAGGAAGGATGAGACTGCAAAAACAGCATGTTCTGGGAAAATGGAAATTGCTTTTGCTGCTGGACCAGCACTGTTTTAGCCAGAGTCCTGGGTTGTGCTGGCTGCAGCTCCCTTCCTCCTGCTGCCTCGAACGGGGCGTTGGGGGTGGTGGTGGGAGGCAGCAGGAGGTACTAAAAACCAAGGTGGCTTCTTGAAGCCATTTACTCTTTCTTCTTTCCTGTGGATGTTTGCAGCCTGGAGCTGCTCCACAGTAGCAGCCTGGTTGGCACAGTGGATCAGATTCTGGATGGACAACATGGGCATCCCTGCTTGCTTGCTTGCTGGACGTTGAGGAGCAGTGGGGTCCATATCCCACCAGGGAATTCTTAGCTGTGCTGGAAGGAACCAGGTTTATCAGCAAAGTCGAGTAGAGAGTTGGCAGCTTCTCCTCTCACAGTGGTTCCTTCTAGCCTTTTTTCCTCAAGCAGATTTCATTGCCCACAGAAGTTGTGGATGCCCCATCCCTGGAGGTGTTCAAGACCAAGCTGGATGGGGCTTTGAGCAACTGGTCTAGTGGGAGGTGTCCCTGCCCAGGGCAGGGGGGCTGGAACTCAATGATCTTTAAGGTCCCTTCCAATTCTAACCATTCTATGATTCTATGATTTCAGTGCAATACAACCACTCAAAAGCCACCTGCATTCCCTGGAAGCATTGTAGGGGTTCAAGGGGTATCTTCTTTACAGGGATGTATATTGCCCATTTTGATTCATATCTATTATCCAACAATTCAGAGGCAAAGCTGACAGCATTTACGGCTGATGATAACAAGGACCGAGCACCAAACTCCATCAAGGACAGGAAAACGTCACCAAGGGCTAGAAAGTCATTTAGAGTAAAGGAATAAACATTTTGTATCAGAATAAATAAACTGCTAGGGAAGGTGAGGGAAGAGACTCCAAGCTCTTTCTTACGACTCTGATTCCCCTTAAAGATGCGTCACATCATGTGTTCACGCTCTCAGGTCACATGCAAGTATCAAATCAATCTAAGAGGGGATGTAATCCATCCATACCAAAGCTAGGTTCTGTGTGAGCAGTGGCAGCATCCACAGTTAGAGCAGCTTAGCTTACATTTATTTTACATTGAGGAAATTTAAGCCAGTAAAAGAACATATTTTGGCTAGCCTTAATCCTTAGCAACCTCCTAACGATTTAGACAGCTGCTCGTTTCTGAAGGACGAACACATCTCAAAGACTAAAGGTTAATAACTGTGAGAGAAACTTTTCCTCCCCCCTTACTATATTTTCTTTGCCAGATTTTTCTTCCAGATGGAGGATGTTTTCTTGTTTGTTTGTTTGTTATAAATTGTACCCAACAAAGAGGTTAAGAAAGGTCTCAATTTATTTTTTTTTTCTTTTAGGGGGAGGGGAACTAGCAAACTTAAACTGAGGAAATCCAGGCAGCCAGAGATGTCTGGACTATCCTAAAATATGTCGCCCTGATTTCTGCAAAAACAATAAATTTCACAAAGCTACATTCAGTTGACAGAACATATCCAGGGGATAGAAATATCTTTATCTTGAGTTCAAGGATGCTTCAGCCAAAGGACTTGGTGGAGATTTATTCCAACTTCTGCTTGAATATAATCTGCTTCACCACATATCATCTTACAACGTAGCTGCTCAATAAAAGGGTTAGAAAGCAGCAGTTTTCTATTTCACCCGTCTCTTTGGTGGTGTAGCACGGGCATTGCTGGGTGCCCTTGGCAATGTAGGCACAACCGTGGTCACTCCCTGACCCTGCTCTTTCCTCCTCCCCTACCTCTGCCCTCCAGGCTCCTTTCCCAACCACACGCCAGAGGTCTCGGTGGAAATGGAAAATGTCCGAATATGTATAAATATTTCCTTATGTCAGTAATATTAGCAACTTGAATAAGCTGTCCTTGGACATGCTGAGCCGCTCTTTTCTCTCGGTGTTACTCCAGTTAAACCACTGGATGGATTTGAGGGGTTTTCACCACATAAATGGAGAGCGTGGTCTGGCCCTCCAGCTCTGAGCCACCACTGCTACTCGAATCCAAGAAGAAGGAGGTTGAAATGCTAGAGGAGCCATCCCTCCTCTGGACTGTGTGCTGCTGTTACCTCCCAGTTGGAAAATAGTGCAGTGTAGCTTGGCCTGGAGACATCAGCCTTTAGCAAATTTCAACAAGTAAAGATGCAAAATTGAGAGGAGCCTGAAGAAAGTGAAATAATAAAGGAAACCTTGAAAGAAAACATTGTAACCTCAAAAAAACAAAAACACAACAACAAAATGATCTAAGGATCCATCTGATCAATGGAAATAAGAAAAAAAATGAGATAATATGCATGCGATGGAAGAGGGGATGGGTTGCTTGGTAGCTCATCTAAGGGAGATATTCCAGTCTATTATGCTCCATTCTGGCAGCATGATGAGGGGAGATTGCTGCCAAAGAGGGGGATAACTAGAGGAGAAAATCAAACAGAAAAAAGGATAGGGAATGTGCCAGGCCTTATTGTGAGGAAAGGTCAGCAGAGGTAACTGTGTCCTTGTTTGTGTAGTGACAATATTGAACAGAGCAAATCACAGCTAGCTAAATAATTTTAAGAGAGTTACTCTGGAAACGCAGTGGGATGCTGAGGCCAGTGAGCAGCCTCATCCCAGTCAAAAGCCTGTGCTGGTGTATAGGTACCATTGCAGAAGTGTAAGGTGAGGTAAAAAAACGGGATAAACCAGCATCATGCAGCGTTGTATTACCAACTAACATGGTGAGGAGGGAAAAAGTCCATTATTCAGGATGGGAAAGAGATGAAAGCAGTGGGGTTGGGTCAGCAGGCACCTCCCAGCACGGCCCTCGCCCTGCCTGCCCCAAGCCTGGACCCTGCCTCCTCCGGCAGCCCCTCGCTGCGGCTGCTGGCACTGCAGCTCGCACTGTGATGGATGGACTGATGGGATCCCCATTCCCACACTTTCCAACATACATCTGCAAATCCTAAGAGGGACAAATGCAGAGCAGCTGCCAATTGGCCTTACAGATCTGAGGGCTAACATCCAGTTGGCATCCAGCGGGTTATTCACACTGGAACAGGAAGCAAACTTCTTGCTGCAATTACCCTCCAATTTCTACTGTTTACCCCAGGAATAAACTAATTGCTGCCGTAAAACACCCATCCCACCAGGTCCAGGAGCAAAGTATGGAAGAAACGAATGTCAGCCAATTGGTCAGTGGCCAAATGACTGGCCAGCGGCCAACTGGCATCCCATGACTTACTCACGATGGAGGAGGGCTCGAGTGCCTTGCTGCAGATAACCTGCCTGGCATTTTCTCCTGTTTACCCTACAAATGCGCCAAATGTCACACGTTAAATCAGCGTTTCCCTGGTGGCCTGGCAGAAATATGGCAACCAGCACAGGTCTTCATTCTCCCACGGAATAAAGTCAATTTATTTGCAAGTTAGGAGCAGGGTGTGAAAGGGAAGTGCAAGCAGGCGGGAGAAGGGCTTAGACAATTTCCATGGTGATGTACAGTGGACATTTCTCAGTGATTCAGCCCTAAATACCACCTGCCATGGTATATCTTGAGTCTCTTTTCTTCTTCTTTTACATTTGCTTGCAAGAAACACGGCATGGGACATTGTCCTGCACCTGCATGTGTGCTGGCAGGATGGTGTCTTTACCAGCCAAAGAAAAGAGCAAAGGGCTGCCTTGCAGTTCTCGATCCCGCCTCTGGTTTCCTGCCACTGGGTTATCTCAGGCTCTTCATCCCTCTGGGATGGGGCAGTCTGGTTTGAAAGCACAGCCGTTAAGAGCACGCCGCATCCCTCCCAGCCATGCAGCTTCCTAGCAGCTCTGCATCCAGCCTGGATGGAGCTGGTCCACCTCGGTTTTCAGCTGTAACCCCGGAGGAGGATCTGACAGGGATGTCTCTTAATTGCAATGCACTCCATAATCACTCCTCTATTTCTGGCTTTCTAAATTCTGCTCACAGTGGCGAAGCCGATTTTGGACACCAGGAGTAAATATTATTTGTTTTCCCTCTAGTGTTGTTATCCCAGCAAAGAGGAGTGACAGGAGTGAGTCACCGTGTGGCGTTTTGCAAAACATCCCCAGA
>KZ506795.1:53782-73177 GCA_002844005.1 Limosa lapponica baueri | reverse complement strand
GTTTCTCCAAAAGACACTGGGCATCTCCTTTTGCCTGGATATGATTGTGTCTGTGAATTGGTAGTAAGAGGAAGACAAAAGTTGAACTCTTTAGGAGAAAAGATTTTTTGTAGACAAAAGTTTATGAAGAGTTTTTTTAACACTTAGGTGCCAGATTGGGGAAAAAAAATTACTTGCAAATTAAAGATGCTGATATTTTTGATATCAGGTATTACTTTTAATAGAACTTTTAGAAAGTTCTTTTAAAATCTAGGAAGATAACCAATACCTGTCCATAATTTACATCTTTGTAATAGGTAATTGCTACTACATTTGCTCTGATTCACTGGCTGAATTCATGCTGACCGCTTTCATTGTGTCAAAAGTTTAGTCCTAATAACATTCTTACTGAATCCATGTTGTAAGACTGCTGAAGTCATTAGTTGCTGTTTTATTCTTTTTATGAGATGTTAACGTGAAGCTCCTCTGCTGGGGCCTGCTGATGTCAGTGGGAAAGTTGTGATACACTTGGAGGAGCTGTGGATCAGAATGTAACATGGGTTTGCTTTTTCTTCTGGAGTAAGAATACATTCAGCCCCTGCATTCCTTCCTGAATGACACGAAAGCTTTTGCCTTTGATTCCCATGTCATGACCTAATACTAATAAAAGGTAGCAGCTGTTTCTCATGGGAGAAGGCAAATGTACTGACCTACAGCAGGTCACCTTTGTCTGAGATCATCTGGGAAGTACTCTTACCTGGGTGAGAGGAAACTAAAGAGGAATGATATAATGTCATCTTTTTATTTACAAACCATTTTTGTATATTTCAGAAAGAAAAATACCTTGTAAAATGTAATGCCTCACAGCCTGCGGCTGCCTTGGAAATACAAAGATCTTAAATCGCATCGCTGGTTAGTAAAACAAATACACTAAAACACAAAGCTTTAAAAGGAAGCTCCTCAAATTCACTTGTTTATTTTTACTGTAGGCAATTAATTGGTTTCTTCAAAGTGCTGATAACGAAAAGACACTTTGGATTACTGGTCCGGTTTGTAGTTTGCTTGCAGTTCACTGAAATCTTGTGAAGAACAGTAGAATAAACAGTAACACCACAATCTATGGTGAAGACACGTGCCTGCAAACAGGCTGAGTTGTAGCAGACAGTTTGCAGTTACCTGGTTGGCAGTGTGAAAATTTGCTGCCTGCTGGCAAGTGATTTCTCAGTGAAGATGCTGAGTGTTACCTGGTTTACAGGCAGCAGAACCATGGATCCATTTTAGAGAGTGCAGAACAGAGGGCAGCTCCACGCTTCAGGTTGTGGTGGTGAGAAGCTCTCGCAGCGGTGGAGCTGTGTAGCTTCATTGCTGAGGCCAAAGCCTGCCCCACACATCTGGGTTTGCAGTGCCTGCTCAGGTAAGTTCAATGTTGGGAAGGGAAGTCTCACTGATGCTGTGGAGCATCGAGGTGAAGAACAAGATCATCTTTTCTTACGCTGGTCCGAATTCTTCCCGCGCAGAACCCCTCCCTGCTGGGTTTGGGCTCACTACGTGTGCTGAGGAGGTTACTCCCAAGCTTGGACCCACACTAAATGAGGAAGGTGGAGCCAAGTCATCCTGTAATGGTACAAGAAGCTTGATAAATACAAACTGTGCTGCTTTTTTTTTGATTACAGGACTTCTGTCAGAAATAATAGAGTAGTTTTGAAATGGCAGAGATGAATAAAAAGCGGTTACATCACTACAGAGGTTAGCTGGGAGAAGAAAAGGGCAATCAAAAGCATCAATAACTGTGGCTGGAGGCTAGCTAGAGTTCCTCAGAGGAAGTACCAGTCCTTTGAATTTCTGGTGGGTGTGATGTGGTCATACTTTTCCTCCCACATTAAGACTTGGAGAAGTGTAAAATATTAACATGTATTAGGGCAGCAAAATTTGGAGCACAGTTAGCAAACAGTGATATAAACCACAGGAAAACACACACACACACTGGTTTGCGGTATTAACCTGTGGTTTATGTTACTGCTGGTTAAATACACCGGCCCCACTGCTTACCTTACACTGCAGCTTCGAAATCTTTGTGGGGAAAATAAATACAGTACAGGAGAAGCAGCAGTACATGATTAGAGCCCATGGTTAGAAAGGAGGTATAAAGATTTCCCAGAGCTTTCTCCTTGACTAACGCAGAGTTGTCCAAAAGAGTTATGATTTCATGAATAAGGCAAAAGACTGAGAAGAAATCAGAGTTTCTGCTAAACTTTGGCTGTACTCCTCCTGGGAAAGTCACTTTTTCCCCAGTCTGCTGTGTGTGTATTGTGTTTAAATCTTACTCTAGTGACCAGATCCCAAGGAAGCAATTTAATAAGCATGTTGTTCTAGAACAACCCTAAGAACTAGAATTCATGGATTATGTGACTTGGACAAGGCAGTGGGATATTGCATCTGCTCAGCTGGAAGCAATGAGAAATGCTTGGTTGCTTACAGCACAAATACATTATGATCTTTATTATGCAGTCAGAAGCTCAAGCCATACAGCTGCACGCTCCTCATCCCCATACAGCAGCAGAAAAACAACTGGTGTGTTCTGGTCATGACAGCAGGAAAGGAAAATGTCTAATGTTTTCCCATTCTCTAGTCTCTTATCATTGAATGGGTTAATTTAATCTTGTCTTCACAATATATTTCATATGATTGATTCAGCTGATTGTCAAAGCCAACAGAAATATATCTATGTGATGGTGCTGCTCTGACCTCTTCTTCTTTTTATTGTGAAGTACTTGCAATTCTAATATTTCACGCTCATGACAAAAACTGTAGCTAAGAACAAAAATTAGCTTCCATCCAAAATGATATCTGTCATATGAATCATATCAGAAAAGCAAATTGATATAAATTCAGTCTAGTCCTATTGGAGTACAAGTTTTCCAGCCAGAAAAGAAGCTATTCCTATTCTGCATCAGGGCTACTTAAAATTAGAGTGTCTGTTGAAAGCTAGAATTGGACTGGAGCTGTAGTCAGAACCAAGATCTGGAAAGGACTGCTTAGGTAGAAAAATCCAGGTAGAAGAATCCACACGATGTGCATGGATTCAGCTATAGCCCTCCCCTCGCTGGCACCCTGATGTGTGTGTTGCCTGTGGGCTTTGCTGACCTGACCCTTCACCGTTGGTTGCCAAAGGAAGAAACCGGCAGCTGGATGTTCTTGTGGCTTCTCCATGCCCATGGCACGAGGCCCTTCTGTGCAAATTGGCTGTAGTTTTCTTCGCAAGGTGTTCATGCTGTTGCTAGGAGACCAAATCTCTGCTCGCAAAGAAAGGTTATTTCCAAATTTAAAATGGCTCCTTATATATTTGGCTGGGAAATTAAGTCTCTTATACAAATGGGCATTCACCTGCTCATGAATAGTGAAAGGAAGTTATTTTGTGAAAGAGTTTTCTGACTTCACAATGTAAGGGTTTGAAAGTCTTAAAAAAGACATCAAAGTGTCTAAACTTGTCTTTTTTTTTTAATATATGTATCTATATGTACACCTATGTATGTGCACACCCAGAGCACAGGCATATTCCAGATGCTGTGTGATAGCACCCTAAGTTTTAGGTGGAATTGATAGAAGTTATTTCCAGGACATGCATATTGTCCATGTCAGATACGTTTTTGAAACTCTGCTTTCAGCTCCTGTTTATTACTGTACTAGTGGGAGGTATCAGGCGTAACAGTAGTTAGAACTCAGTAAAGCACTCTATAGGTGCTGTTTCACCTTCAGTTTCTTAAAACTGGATTTGTGCTGTCTCTGTTTTTCCAGTGTTTCAGCTGAGAGTGTTCTTCAACTGTCACTGAAGTTTATCGTGGCAGTGTTTTATCTCGGATGTAAGAAGCAGCAGCTGCTTCTTCTGTCCCTTCCTTAAGACTTCTGGTGCACTTTTAGAATTAGGTTTATTTTTTTCCCTGAACCTCTAACAACAGGGAAGCACATATTCCCTGTTTGGCTGTTGTTTAATTTAGAACCTGAACCTCACAGGATTGTTAGGCTCTGGGTGGCAGATTGGGGACGGATGCCTTGGTGCCATCTTGTTTGTTAACAGGAATGAATGTGGAAGTCCTCCTTTAGCTAAAGGCAAGGTTTGTTTCACATTAACCATAGAACATCTCCAGCTGACTGCTCTCCCATGAGCAGCATTTCTCTCTCTCTCCTCCCAGGGTGAAGCTCACAGCTCGTGTGCTTTGGTCTCTCCCTCTTCCATAGGTCACTCTAAATAAGTGCTGCCACTCCTGATGGAGACTGCTTGTTTCGGGCCATTCCTTCTGCAGAAGTTGGTGTTCATTTATTCCCCAGGGAGCTGCTTCAAGGAGAAAAGTAACCCCACCAAAGCAGTGGATCGATGTCTCACAAGGAGCATCAGTGCCTCTGGGAGGAACGCCTGGGTGTGGGCTCATGGCTGGCTGTGGGGGAGCAGGACACTGTGAGTTCAGGTTTAGATGACCCTGTATCGTAATGGAGCAGCACTTTGAGCTACAAATATACCCCCTAGTGATGACATTTGGGATCCATAATGCTTAACTTTTGCTTGCCGTGCAGCCTGTTGCTCTGAGCAGTCCCTGCTGCTATTTACACCTGCTTTCCCAATGCAGAAAGACTAGGTGGCTCTTTGTATTGATCTCGACCTACCCATTGCGTTAAATTCTGTGTGTGTCTATAGATCAGCGCTTGGTCATAGTTCTTTTCTCTTTTGAGCATAACACGGTGATGGCTTTGCTTTTTTCACAAATATGTTGTAAGTTTGAGAAATATGGATTCATCCTCCAACAGTGAAACACCAGTAATTTCATAGTTTGTGTTAGAAAAGATGCTTTGTATGAGGTTACCTTCTTCTAACTTTAAACATCTAAAGGTTAAGATTAGATTCAAGTTCTTTCTGTAGTTAGGGAGAGAAACAGATCTCTCCTTGGCAGGGTGATGGATCCCAGCTTACCACAGGTGCCTGGGATGGCTGGGAAAACTCTGCTGAGCTCTGCTGGAGCCCAGTCGACCATGGTAGATGCCTCACTGAGTGAAGTTGCACAAGTAACTTTTTAGCAGTGCTGCCATAGGCTTTCCCTGGCACCTCACTGCCCTTTGCCTTGGACTGGTACGTGTATTTGTGTGACTGAAGGGTGAACTAGGTCAGGGAATCTTCTATTCTTACTTATTTTTAAGCAAGACAATTTTTGTGGTCCCACAGCAGCAGGAGTGCCAGTGCTGGAGGAGTGGGAATGAGGGGTTTGGGTAAAGCACATCTAAACGCCTTACACATTGAGCAACTGCATAGATACAGCTAACTGAATATTTTAGTTTTGTGGGTCTTTTTTTTTTCTTTGAAGCAGATCTTTTAGTTTCTTTTATAAATGAAATCATAACTGGCTACTTAACAGACTGCTCTTGTACAAGCAATGGAGGTGTTTACATTTTCCCCATGTGACCTTGAAGCTTGTTGATTTTAGTCAGATAAAGTTGCATTAGCCTTTTGAAAACTTACCAATATTCCAGGCAAGCAAATGCTGCATAAATATTGTTTGTTGGCATTTATGTAGTGTCAATATGTGCTGCGCACAAACTACGGTGATGATATCTTCATCCTAGTTTCCGTGCAGATCTAACAGCCTGCTCTGGGAAATGAAAGGCCCTGTATACAGAAGCCAAGCAGTGCAAGGGATTGAATATTTGCCTCTATATTTTAAAAACAATTTCTCAAAATATTTTCTACGTCCTTTTAAAGAAAACTGGTGCAGATTGATGCTTTAGGATGCTTCATACAGGACTCAGCTGAGAACTGCCGAGAGTGGCCCGTAGATGGCAATGTAGGATCCTTGAATTGGGCACATTCTCCACTCTGCATCGATCAAAATGTGTTATTTCACCCAAACATTGACACACAGGTTGGATTTATCGTGTTTCTCAGTAACTCGTGCCTCTTCTAGCAGAACTGACCAACTGTGCGGCTAGTCATGCATTGTGAGTACTATAAAGTTCATAGTTAGAAATACAATCGTATTAAAATACAGCAAATAATGACAAATTTTGATTTATAGGGAAAACTTTCCCTTTGGCTTTGCATATCAGTAGTTTGCAAAAACTTAAATATGCATCATGGTCTTGTGCAAGTGCTTGAAGTACTTTAGGTGTGGACCAGAGTTACTGCTGTCAGTCGAAGAGGAGGAGTCAGTGAGAAAAAATGCACATACAGGTATACGCAAGTCCCACCAAGAGAAATGTTTTATTACTGCAGTTTCAGGACTTAGAGAGGCCTCTGTGATGGGATGAGGCTGCCAGCCTTACCTCATGCTATTGTTGCTGACGCTTCTTTCCTGTTCCCATCAAGTCATGTTTGTTTTCATCCTGTGATACCCATGTTGAATTTGTGCTCTCTGCTTTCACCTACTAAAAAGATAATTTCACCCACTTACTGTGCCGCATAATGCTTTGCAGTCTTAACGTTCCTCACTCAGGTTGTCCCCAGAAACATTCCTCTCCAAAAGTAAAGACACCTGCAATTTCACAGTGTTGGATCTGATTTGCTTGAGGATAGTATTTCTTTGAGTTCCGAAAATGTGCTTCTGTTTATGAGTGAAACTGAGTCATCTTTTCCTTGGTTAACCTGGGAACTACTAGCACTATAAAAGTTATGGATGTTATCACTCGGCTTCTTTGTGACATGAGGTGCATCGGTAATGAAAATGAGCAGCACTACTTCAATTTATCATTCAGTAATTCTGTCAAAACTTTATTTCTATATATAATTAACTAGAGAAACTTTTGCTAATCCACACAACTTTGTTCCTGCAGTAGGCACTATTTAAATTATATTCTTATCTTCAACAGAAAGATAAACATTATTATACTTGCTGACCACTTGACTTGCATGACTGAGAGCGGTAAAATTAGCTGTCTAGTTTTGGAAACAAATGGCCATGTTTTTTTTAAAAATTGTAATCTCCAGATGATGGCTGGGAAGGACTTGCATTCCAGGTCAGTCACTTGAGCAGGCTAATTATTGTGGTTTACAGCCCCATTTTTCTGGACCCACAATGAATGTAGGAATAAAACTATGACCCTAATTAAGCATGGCTACAAAAGTGCAGTCATTAAAAAGGGTATCTGATAAAGGAAAAGCTGAAACCTTAGCTTGACAGCGTTACATGTGTTTATGTGCCCTAGCTGACTTCACTGTTGCACAAGGCTGTTCAGCTCATGTCACAAGGGCTACAGGGATAATGAATTAATATTTATAAAGTGTAGCAAATATGCTCTAATTACCCTAATTGGCCTGCTGTGTTTCCAGTTATGACAGAACTTTATTTCTGTTCAAGTGACATTTGCTTCTGGATTAGTTCCCACAGGCAAGGAGAAAGGAAAAGCCCTGTTGGACAGGGCAGAAACATCCCCTGATATTGTGCTCCTGCAGTTTCTTCACCACGCTTTTGGCAGAGCTAATTGCATTCGTAATGTCTTTAGTGATTTCTAGGGAGTATTTCAGAAGATATGAGAGGCTAGAAAATGACAAAGAAAAACAATGAGCAAAAAGGGAGGAAGGTCTAGTTTTATTGTTAATAATTAATAAGCCAAACTCTGAACATTTTCAGTTTGGAAGCACAGGCAAAATTCTCCTTGACTTTATTTGTGGTGTAGAAATTTATCTTTATTTGTGGTGTATGATTTTACATAGTGACTGACAGCTACCAAACAAGGAATCCTGTCCTAAGGACTTACACTCTAATGTTACAAGACAAGACAGAACATGCACAGAGCTGTATTGGTTTAGTGAAGTACAAGTTTTGGACCTAAAATGGTCTTCACTTTCCTGGTTTTTATACGATTGTTACTAAGTTAGAACACTGAGATCATGGGATTGTTAAAATGCCACAGAGGAAGCAGTAAATCAGTGAGTGGGTAAATCTAGTGTTAAGCATTTTCTGTTCTAGCAATAGAACTTTTGAAGTGTATTTTTGTTGACGAGGGTGACATTCAGCCACTACCATGATCTGTAGTTTCATGCCTTCAGTTCTGTCTGGTTTCTGTAGGTTGCACTCTTTGTGCTTATGGGATATCGCAGTTCCACCATCTCAGGAGGCATCATACTTTGGGCTTTTTTTTTTTTCCTTTTATTTTTGGTACCCAGGTAAACTTTGGATAAATAGAAATGAAATTCACTGTCAAATCTTGCATAAGGTAGCCAACAGAACACACGAAAAACTGGGCCATGTACTATTGTAGCAACTACTGATATGAGTGAAACTCTCTGGCACCCGAGCCAGAGTCAACTGATCAGATTAGGGGATAATGGCCCTGACTGACTCCTGAGCAGAGACTAATGGCACAGTCTTCCCAGTTACATTTGCCACTTTGTTTAATTTCTGATAAACACGGTCAATTAAATCTGCGTAGGTTTAGGAGTATCCAGGTCACTTTTCAGCCTGTTACAAACCCAAGAGAGGGATGTGGAATTTTGTAGCTTTGTTATGAGAAATATCTATTCCTTTCCTCCTGTTTTAATTTGCCAGTCTTTTTTCTTATCTAATCAAAACAAAAAAACAAACAAAAGTAATTGTATAGAACAAACTATTTTACAGTCAGGCATGAGCTACCAAGAACTGTTATATTTGCCGCTGTCTTATTGTTTCAAACTGACCCTGATCAAGAACAAGGTGACCTCTCTGAACCTGGATTCGTTGTGCTGCTTCATATTCCTTGGTCCCTACATACAGTGAATGAGAGGTGGAAAGGACAAATGATGTGGAATTAGCACTGGTAGGTATCGGTGGTTCCGTGCAACTGCAGAGTAGGACTCTGATTCATCTATCCTAATGTTGGCCTTTTAATGTGACACCTGAATTCGGGATCTAGTTTATTCTAGGCTTCCTCTATTAATAAATAAAAAATAGAGATGACTACATATCTCCCAGTGGTGATTCAGATCTTTTGACAATGAAGCCACCACTTCAGGCACTTTGGTAAGTGCCTAAAATGAATTTTTACTCTGATTCCCGGTCTGTAGCCTAAAGGACTGTTTGAGTGGAAAGCTTTTGTTCACAGAGATTCCTGTGAAACTTGGTTTTAGTTACAGAGGAGAGCTATAGCAGTAGGAATGAGAACATTCTACAGCAAAAATGTTTGCTTTTGCATCAGCCTGAATACCCAGTGAAACTCTACCCACACAAGTCATGAATATATAGACCATGCCAGTTTTCCTTCCCAGACGTGCATCTGATGATGTGTAAATCCATGAATCAGTTCTGCATGATTTTTTAATTGTTTAATTGGATGTTGCTATTGTGGTTTACAACCCCATTTTTCTGGACCCACAATGAATGTAGAAATAAAATTATGACCCTAATTAAGTTGCTATTAATTGGACACTGACTATTCAGTGACACTACTAAAGCCTCTGACTATGGAAATCTGGAGTACTGAATTACTCCAGGAATTTTCCACTCCAGTGGAAAAAATTAAAAAGGGACAAATGGAGACAAGTCCTATATAGTCCTTAAAAAGAAGTTTCCCTAAGACCTTGACCTGTAATGAATGTTAGTGTAATACAAATTATTCCAACTCACCTTGTAAATGATGTTCTTTTATGTACCGTTAGAGAAGCCTTGTGACTCTGTCTTCATTTATCAGTGCTGCAATCACCAAGTGATTTTAATTGCTTTTGTTAAGCAGGGGTTGAGGAAGGAAAGAAGGAAGGTTGAGGAAGGAAAGATTTTGGAGAACGTAATTTAATATACCACCTTAACTGGGAATTCTGGTTTTATCAAGGATTTTTCTCTTTCTCAATCTCCACAGATCCTTCCTGTTCTTTTCTGAATCTGTTAGATTCTTTGGTTAAACGGTTAAAATATTTTAAAGTCATGTCCCAATTAACTGTGATTGTGATTCTTGGGACAACATGCAAGAAAGAGGTTTTCCTATAAAAGCTCCTGAATTGGTACCTAGATTTTTCTGTACTGAGATAGTTTCATTTCCTAGGAAAAGCTTTCTATCACAGCCAGCTTCCTTCAGCTAGTGATGCTCGTAGCCTAAATTCTCCCTCAACTCTTGCTCACTTCTCATATTAACCCCAGGTTTTCAAGCATACCTACAGCACATGTGACAGTCTTTCTATACCATAAGAAGCACATGAAAATGAAAGGAGAGCCTAACACTTTATTAATCAAAATTAATACAGCTACTGCTGTTTGAATTCATACTGTACATATTACTGCAGTATACAGAGGATAATATAGACAGCAATGCAAGCCTTTCTCTATTGGAGACATGCACCACTCTTTATCAGTGGCAATTCAAACGATTCTTTTGACTTCATAAAAGCACAAAGTGTTTTTATTGGAACTTTCTTGTTGACTGCACATGCTGTTAAAATGCAAAAAAGGAGTGATAGCTGACTTGGTAGCTGTCAGCTGTGTCACTGGAAACAGCTTTTGAATCAATCCATAATTTTCATGAATTTGACTAAAACTTCAGATAATGCACTGTAAAGAGGCATAATCATCTTAAACCTTCAACCTTCACAGTAAAAGCTGGAACACAGCATGTGGGTTTCATACTAATGTTGTGCTCTTAAGATGTATAGCTGGATTTATTTAGCATAAGGACTACAGTATGTATTACCTCCTGTAAAACGTAAACTAGTTTGTTACAGTAAAACATGTTGATATGCTTACAAGTCATGTGTTGCCAAGAACAAAATTACATTGGGGTACATCCTGGATGGCTTATTTGTTCCTGGCTTAAGCAGGACTTGCAACAGGGAAGATGCTTTCATGGGTTTGCTCAACCAACACCCAACCTCAGGGTGATATTTTGGTGTTGGATTTTTTTTCTGGACAAGGACTTCAGAATCAAGCTATAATTTTGGGATAAAAATTAAAGTGATACATGAAATAAATGAGCATTAACTTAATGTAGAGACACTGAGTAAATGGATGGACCTTCAGCACCAGCATAATATAGAAATAAGCTTGGGTTTTATTTGGTAAGTCTTGATTTCTCCTTATATTCACATACAGCTTCTTATTTATGGCTCAGCCTGTCAAACACATTCTTAGATAAGCAACTATTGCTCACAGGACTAATCTAATTACCAGGTTTTTTTTAAAATGAATGCTGACACAAAGGTAGAAGGATGTATAGCACTTGTGTTGAAGCCAATGCTACAGATGATCAAACAGTTTTGAAATTAAGAGTATTTTGGATGGAAAATGTGTCCCTTTTTTGTCACGATGTTCCTGTTTTTTGTCCAACTCTAATTAAAGCTGAAGAACAAGAGTGAAAAGCTGGCTACATTCGTAACTCTGGCATGTAATTGATTGCCAAGAGTTTAAACTGGATATTTAGCACTATGGAGTAATGCAGCATAGGCATACTTACCTCTGACAGGCAGAAGAATGCTAAAGGCCTAATTATTTGTAAAGCACATTTTTAAAAGTTTTGGAATTATTCTTAAACAATAAGCATATCAGAACACCTTCAAATTATATTTTAAACACATGGGCTTGGCCAAACAGCAGAGGCTGAGGAATTAAGTCCTACTTTTTTTTTTTTTGAAAAGACAGTGTTTGTATCCTTGGCCTTAATTTAAATCACAAAACCATCATCCATTCTGGCATTTCTAGCAACCTGCTCCAGAAATGCCAGTAAGTAATTGTATTTCTGAAAATTAGTCTAGAGAAGCATTGGTGAATGTGATGGGAACTTCTAAAATCCCCTACCCCTTAACTAATGACTAAATCTACTAAAAAAGAGGGGAAACTTTTAAGATTAGCTTTTCTTTTCCTCTGAGCACACATGAAATCAAACAAGTGGATTTAATTCTTTTCTTAAAGTTCTGGACTTTTCTCCTGAGCTGTTACGCAAGCCAGTCTCATTCCCTCTAAAATAACTGGGAGGTCTGTCATTAATCTCCATAGTAACCCGTGCCAAACCCCAGTGTCTCATTGACCCCTGTGCTCCCACTGACTTCAGCAGGAGAACCTAGACCAAGACACGCGTGTGGATGAAGAACACACGGTTGTGTTTTGGGACCTTAATTGCCTTTTCATATCCTGTTTAGAATTTTCTCCATTACTGTGATGTCTGTAATGATGGCAAAGGTAGAGCTAATTAAACCTTAAGTCCTCATGATTGAGGATGGTAAAGTATAAAGCTGTCATTACCCCCCCACTCCATGACTCAAATGATATTTTCTTTTTTTCATCATTGACAACTTCCCACGACCATGTATTTTCTGCTCCTTTTAAAGAACAAATGCTGAATGTGAATGGGTAGCCGCAGCATCAATTTGCCAAGTAATGGTAGGGTGTCCCCTGGAAACAGGCCTCTTTTAATTCTGTTTCATATTTGAGGTAAAGTAAAAACATGGAAACAGATGGTAGGGAACGACTGGCATCTCATCATGCATATTTCATTTGATTTGCAGCTAGTCACCTTTTGATAATAATATTAAATGCTGCAAAACTCCGAGATTTTGTTCCTGGGAATACTGCATTCCATGAGACAGGATCAACACTGTAACTTCAATTAAATTTTGAAGCTGGTGAGCTATAAGTATTTACATCTTTAGCAACATTATGATACAAACAGCTCGATCCTTCTTTTCTGGTATGTTTAGGGCTGACTTAAAAAAATATACAGTTGCTGTTGTAAATGACAAATCTTACTTAATGTTTTTTTAAGAGCACAATGGGACAAACATCTGTGGTTATTTCCATTACGCTCTAAGGCATTTTACTGGGAGAAAATTTAGCCATTAATTTCGTTGTATTTACATTATTTATATACAAGAAGAGCAAGAAAAATGGCAGCCTGTTTAATGATTATATACATTGTGATTCAGTTGGAAAAATGTGTATTACAAATGGCAAAACAGCCTGTCAAGTACATAATTATAGGTTGCTCTTTTTTTTCATCAGAGAACTTTTAATTCCTACAATCCCGCTGCCTGATCTCAGTGAAAGATCTGTCCTATACCTTATACTGGGGGAACGAGGGGGAAGAAACAGCATAAAAATAGACTTCTTAAACCACACCGGTTCCAGGTTAATAGCTCCTTTTCTTCATTTTAATATGAGAGTTACCTTTGTAAAATGCTTCCAAAGCAAATAAAAAGATGGAATCTGATACAACAAAACATTACTTGACATCGGGAGAAATAGTAACTTAAATTTCATTCATTGTCCCTATTCTCAGAAGAGATACTGGGGAATAAAATATCACTACCTTGTGACACATTGGTTATCTGAGACTTTGTTTTTAATAAGAACTGAGCTCTCCTGTACATTATTCTTTCCTGTTCTTGCTTTAGCTCAATGTAGGAGCGTGAAAACGTGTGGAAGATGGAGGTGACTGGAAATGCCATGAGGAGGATGCCACTCAGGATGCTGCTTAGTGCCACCACTTGGCCGGGAATGCTTCTGGGAACCATATCTCCGTAGCCTACCGTGGTCATGGTGATGACAGCCCACCAGTAGCACGCGGGGATGCTGGTGAACTCCTGGGAGTCCGCCATCTCGTTCTCGATGACATACAGGAGGGGTGCAAACAGTGCGATGGCCACGCAGAGGAAGAGGAGCAGGAGACCGAACTCTCGGGTGCATCTGCGAGCGGTCAGCCCCAGCGTCTGCAGCCCCAGGGAGTGCCTGGCCAGCCGCATGACGTAGAGAATCCTCAAGGCACGGAGAATACGGAGGACCAGACCTACTTTGTCCAGGTAGATGCTCCCGGAGCTGGGCTTTTTATAGCCCACGGAAGTGTTGTCTAGTAGCAAAGTGATGTAGTATGGCAGAATGGCTATTATGTCTATCAGGGTTAATGGTCTCCGCAAAAATGCAAACTTGCTCTTTGCCTGGATGAATCTTAGCAGGAACTCCAGGGAAAACCATGCCACACAGACAGACTCCACAATGAAAATATTGTAGCACATCTGGGAACACTCACCCTGCAGGAAAGAGGAGGAGTTTGTAATCGGCACTGGATAATAACTATTTTAGTTGGTACGGTGACAGGAAGAGAGGTTTCTGTGTTGTTTTTTTTTTAAACCCAAAATATTAAAGGAATTGAAGCTGTTGCTATGGGGAAAGACGTTGACAAATTGGAACCAGTTAAATGCCAAACTTAGAAATGATCTACTTATTCCACAGAAGATATTGCTCTGTAATTTCAGGGTTTCTAAATAGCAAATACAACGCTTAACAAGGTAATATACATTTGTACTGAAGAGTGCACACTAACATCATTTTCTTTGGACATAACACTTGATATCATTATTTCTATTACAAGTAATTGAACATAGTCATGTAAGATTTCAAATATTCTTTGTGTTATTTTTCCCCCTGTAAAGACAGCTGCAAAATCCCTGTTGAAATCAGTACCATCAGACCTTGTACTTGTTCTGCTCTTCCCAGCACATACCATTTTCCATCCTGGAAAGCTAACTTACCTTTTCCTCCTCCTCCCTCAGGCCAGGCATGGTGCTGATGGATAAGTTCACTGCTGTAATAGTTACAAATAAAACAGACAAACAAGCAAACACCTTTCCAGGGAGGCCAGACTGGGGCCTTTCCACCATGTCTTGCAACTTTTTCATGCACAAGCCAATTTTTGTCTCCTCTACTGTTTCACCTGTTGTATCATTTTCTATGAGGTCATCCTCCCGTTCATTTATTTCTGTAAACTCCTCCATTTTTTGCAGATATCTCCTTTTACAACACCAGTCCAAGTTGTCTTCCTCAATTCCCCAGTAGAGCAGCTCCTCTTGGAAAGACAGCGCACACATCTCACGCAAGAGCCGAAGTTTTCCAACCCGCAAAAAGGTCAGGATTGTCCTGAATGCTCCTGGGTTGCGGTCAAAAAAGAATTCATTACATGTCACATCATAATCATCACAGATGTTTAGAATGTCGTCAAAATTGTTACAGAATTTTAGTTGTCCCAAACGTGTCAATGGGAACTCATCAAGTGTGGTCCACGGGAGCAAATACTTAATGCCGCCCACGTTTATAATAATATGGTGCTTCCGATCATCGGGGTGAAAGCCTTTCAGGACATCCTCTTGAGGGTCAATTAGCTTGGCTCTTTGGTAAAAGACTCCCTTAAGGGTTTCTGTTTCTGGAAAGAATGTGTGGTTGAAGGAAGTATCTGAAGCACAGCTCAGGGCACTATAGTCATAGTCGGAATTTTCTCCAGGTAGAAGAGTCATCTTGGAAGGTAACTTCACATCACTTTGCTACTTCTGCAAGTGTCTTCTGGAACAAAAAACATATATGGGTTGAGTGTATGAGTGGTTGTTTTCAAGTTTGGAATAAATGTAATGATTTGAGCTTAAAAACATTTATGGCTGATAAAAACAATTGAAAGAAAACAGCAGTGGCTGAATATGGTGATAAGACCTTTCTGGTGAGGCTGGGTTTGTGTCCAGCTGGGTAGAACTGACTCTATCCTGCATATGGCAGGATGTTGCTGGTTCAGAATGGAAGTGTAAAAAGTGTGATAGTATCACATAAGAACACAGAATTCAAGTGTGTCTTGTAGTAAGGAAATGATATCCTTTTTTATTTAACTATTACACATAAATTCTGAAGTATTTGAGTACTCATTAAGTATATAGAAAGAATCAGAAGTCAATTATGCTGTAATTCAGTAAATACCACTTCTAAAAAGTATACAAGACTAATTTCTAAAAGGCCATATGGAAACAATTTTGGGAAAAAAAACCCCACTTGTATTGATGATCACATAAAATGTTTGTATAAAGTTTATATACATTTACTGGCATAACAACTCCCTTTCCATGGCTTCAATTACAAAAGATTGTTAAGAAATACATGATTTCTACATAAACATTGGAATATTATTTCAGTTGTAACTAACACCCTATATGCAGTAATGGGTCTTTGTCCTTACAATGGATGGAACGGTAGCTGAGAGCCGAGGTGACCGCCTTCACCTCTGATTATAAGAATCCAAAAAATTCTTATGACGTCTTTGAAAATCACATTTAAATTTTGCTCACACAACACTAGTATAAAGTCTGTGGAAGGAAGTGACCACAGAGTTCAAATGGGTATAAAAAGCAGGTACTGGAAATGTTAAACTTTTTGCCTCCCAAACTCTCTGCATTTTAAAAGTCAGACCTCAAGGCTGCCCACCCCCAGGAGAGTTGTACAGTACTGCTTCTAGATCTTCCATCTGTACACTCAGCTGCAGCTTAATGCATGGAGTTGCTGAGTTTCATTTGATAAGAGTATTTATTTATTAAGTAGATTGTACAATAAGTAGATTTTAATTATGCACAAGTATTCTGACTTTCTAGCCTTGAGTTCACCGGAAAGTAATAAATATTACACTTCATTGGCTTCAGTAGCAGTACACAGTTCTGTTCTTTCCCTGGCTGTACTTACCTCCCCTTTGATATGCACCCTGAAGATATATACCCCTGCTAGGGTGACTTCCTTAAACACACAACTTGTTTTCAGAAGCTGGGGCTTATAAAACACACCAATAGCGTTACATACCTATTATAGAAGAAAAACCCATGAATACACAACAGCAAAATACTTAAAACACACAGCTGCGCTTCAGTTTAAGAGGAACAGGCTTTCTTTGCTGCAAGGGGACTTAAAATACTACTTTCAGTAAAATACTATCTCAGTCCTGCTCCTAAACTTCCCCGAGGGATTATTCTGAACAGAGCAGTTGCTTACATACTCTTACAAACAGGTGGTCCCAGGTGAGCTTTGGATGGAGTGGTATTTCCTGATTCCTCACCTGTAATTCTCTTTAGTACAAAGGAAATAATTAATTTACTTACCTTTAGGGCGTGTGGATAAACAAAAACCTACGGGAATATACAAGAATGGACAAGGCATGATTCAGACCTTCCAAGAGCTGTGGTAGCAAAGAGGTAAGCTTTGTCATCTTGCTTCTATCAAAAAGTGGGATCTCTATTGCTAGTGATTTGAGAACAGCTATTTGGCAAGTAACCTGTTCTCCATGCCAAAGTCTTAACTGTGTTTAGCTTTCAGTGCCTTATCACTACGTGCTTGCTTGTATTGCTGAGTTGCTCTGTCTTTGCTCCAGAGTTACAGCTCTGGAAATCCCCACGGCAGGGGACGGGCAGTTCTCAATGCCTCTGGAATTACCGGTGGGTGCAAACGATGGCACAATCCCGCAGGCCTGCACTCAAATAAAATTCCAATCGATTTCAGTTTGTCTTTTGCCTCAAGAAAGACTAAGCAAAGCCCTGCTGACCTGAAAGTCTTTTCTTCGGAAAGCACATTAATGCAAAACGTAATTGTATTTAAAAGTCACATTCTAGGAAATTCTAGTCAATACTGGGATTATCAGTGGAGCTTCATGACAAATGATGGCACTCTGCCATTGCCATTGCCCACTGGAAAAGCTGCAGGACTCAGATAAATGAAGGGATCTGAGGAGAGCGATAGCCGGCTCAGATAGTGCTGGCTGGAGCACGTTGAACAGAAGAAGTACGGAACAGATGAACTTGCAATTACCCTGACATACAGTCCCATCACATGAAGCACTCTAAACGACCTCAGAGCTGGTCTTCTGCTAAAGCACTCCTGAGATACCATCAGCAGAAGTAATGCCACCGGGAGTTCAAGCTATAGGTCTGATATGGGAAAACAGGGCTACCTGATGTATGTTTACGTAGGGCTCCTTTTCTTAGAGCAACTGTTGTTTAACCTAGAAACAAGCGTTTTCCCCTCTGCCTCAACTATGTCTAAGGCAGGGCTGGCCCAAGGAGAATAAAGATTATGACTGATATAAGACTATGGATAAATGGGAGCTCTTAACCGTTTTCCCTTCTGTGATACCAGATGATGTTGGTTAGCAACAACTTATCCTCTGAATCTCAGCCAGGAAAAATGAGGAGGCAGCTCATCTCTGTCGCTGGTTTGATCTCCCACCGCATCCATTGTTGACACAATGGGAAGAAATGGGGAGAGGGAAATGTAAATGTTCTGCGTGTGTCAGAGACACGCTGTAACCCTGAGGCATCAACTGTGAAACAACAGAGCAAAGAAAAAAAAATTTCTTACTTCGCTTCCAGCTTCTCGACCTGTGCGAGACAATAAATTGGACAAATTAATCCCCTGTGTAACACACTGAATGACTGCAGTCACAAAAGTGGCTCCTTCTTTTTCCATAACCAGAACTGACAAGCCCACAGATCCCAGGTAGGCAGTTATGGGATTTGACACTGTGCGTGTATTATTTACACGTTCTTTGCCTCAGATACATGTAGCATCATATCTAAGGGGGAAGAAAAGGGGGAAATAAAGGACAATAGAAAAGATGGCCTGACTTGAAGGAAAGAGGGAAGAAGAAAAATAAAGCCATACATTTATCTGTATGTTTCTTCTTTTCCTTTGGAAGATGCTTTTACAGAATGATGGTCAGTACTGCTTTAAGAAGGGAGAGATTAATTAATGGAAGGGGTTTTTTGCTATTGAGCTTAAAAAACAAGCAAACTGTTTTATGCATACATTGCAGACCGATGAAATTGGGGATGGCTGTAAGAAATGCATTAAGGATTAAAGACAGCACACTGGAGTATAAGGTCAGACAAACACATTAGCCTATAGCAACAATTTTCCCAACAACTAAACAAGATGAACTTTAAGGATATGCAGTAACAGTAAAAGCTTCACGTAAAACTGCTCTGGTTAAGTAAGGACCAATGGTAAAATCCCTCCTTGCCTGAGATAGTATTCTGCCCTTTGAATGCTTGGGACTTAGTGAAGCCCAGCCCCCCCGCTGAGAATGTGTTTTCATCTTGGGCAAATCACTTCTCTCTCAGCATCGTTTCCTATTTTGTTTGGAAGCTTACTGGGGCAAGAACTGTCTCTTGGTACATTATACAATCCTGATTGTTGTTCTGGCTTCTAGAAACTATGGTAATACCGAATAACTGGCCCATGGCAAGGGCTCTTGGTGACTCTAAATGGTGCGGTGTGCATGTGAAGCAAGATATAACATCCCTTCAAAAATCTGTCCTGCACAAGATGATATTCTTATCCATTATGTCTGGTGAAGAAATCGAATTAGAAATCTGTACTGCCCTTACTTTCAGCCAAAATTCAGGAAGGGTGCCAGGCTCCTAGACAATGGGGAAAGAATTATTAAAGATGCCCTTCCGATGGAGATAAATAGAAATCATGAGTAACATGCTAAAATTCCACTGCAAGTGTCGTTTCCCCCCCTCAGTGTCCTCTGCAGTATTTTGAATTCTGCAGTGCATCTCTGATGTAATCAGAGCTCCTGCAAGGAGTCCTGGTACTGCTCTGTGATGCAGACAATTCAAAGTTGTGCCTGGATGATAACAAGCATGGAAAGAAGATGCACAACTCCCCCCTAGACTCTTCCATCAAT
>KZ506795.1:24140-43872 GCA_002844005.1 Limosa lapponica baueri | reverse complement strand
CTGTGGACGGTGCTTTTGACCATCCACCGCTGTTCTGCTTCCTGGGGCTCTGTGCAATTCCACATCTCTAATGAAAATTTAAAGCAGTCCCTTAAACTCAGAGCCAGACTGTGGTATTTTTGTTCTCTGTGAGCAAAGCCATTTTTCCCGAGGAGCCTCACTGCCTGATTTTGCATCCCTCGGAACAAACGAGCTCTGGAGCGGGTGGGAATAGGGTGAGCTCTGCCTGCTTTCTGTGTAGCTGCCACAAAACCTGCCTGGCACAGCTGTGCCTTGGTCAGTGTCAGGGATCCCTCAAATGGCAGCACGCCCATTGGCATCAATGGGCCAACTGCGGGTGCTTTGAGTGGGGAGTTTCTTTCTGCTATCTTCTATTCTTTAATCAGGTGCAGCACTGTCAAATTCCCACATTCATGACCCTGTAATATGTTTAAGCTCTCTCCCTCGGTGAGAGCACAGTCATCGAGGGTCCAAACCACCTGGCTGGTGCAGGGAACTTCATAATTGATAAAAATTTCACTGACATGCAGACTTTATAATGTTTTTTATAAACACTGTCAGGTGGTATGATGGCTTTTGGGTCCTACCAATATGGATGTTATTTGAATAGGAAAATCACACGCCAGCCAGCTGACCCTTCTACTTACACTCAGATTATTATTTTTAATTGTCATTGTTGCTGAAGTTAAAAACAGAGGTTTGATATTGCCGTAAAACTTTAGATTGCATAGGATTTTATTTCATGAGGGGAGTGGGACTCTGCTGTCCCCCGGGTCTCTGGGTGCTTGCACGGGTGCTGCCTGCACGCAGGGAGGGAGGAGCTGCAGGTGGAGCGTTGTGATTGTGGCTTACACAGATCAGCCATGACAACTCTTTGAAAACCCACTAGTGAAAATACCTCGTGGTAAGGGATAGTCATTAATCACCTCAATGTATATGTTTATCCAATCAGAGGAATCTCTGTTTAGAGAAGAGTAATTGGCATTCCTCTAAAATATTTTTTAAATATCTTAAAAAGGATTTAACCTTGTAGCTAGACCCCCAACTGCATGTAGTAAATAACTCCTCTGTAGTCCCTTCTTAGGGGACTAATTACATTTTACTAATAAAGGAGCTAGTTAATTTTTAGCTGTAAGTAGCCTTGAAATAAATGCTTTTGATCCTGCTTCAAAAACTTCCCTGTGAGTTACTGTGTTTTTTTGGAAAGTATAGAGCATCATAATGCCCTTCTCCTTCTAAATGAATAAATAAATCTTCCATATACTTTCATGGCTGTATGGTGAACCTTAACATCTGTTTTGCTAAATTCAGATTATTAATTTAATCTCATTATGATTCAATAGCCTCTGATTATGAACAGTTAAAAAAAGGACAATGCAGTAGAGTCCAAGCAAGCTATCTCAAGGAGAGTTTTGCTTTTCCTAGCATGTGAAAATATCAACGGGAGCATAGGTAGATAAATTAAAAGTTAAAACAATGTGTAATTCTTATAATTCAAAAGTGGAACCGCATATGCAACAAGCAAGACATGCATAACGTAGTTATTATACCTAATTATTGTTCAGCTGTATGTCTTGCTTAGAGCAAAATTGCCACAAAATGTAGACCAGCTTTCTGGTTAATAAGATTCTTTTCTTTCTTATTAAGTTTATGAAATGTTGCTCTAAAAATAATTCTTGTAGAAATCATAAGAATAAAATCAGGTTCTTCATTGGTGGTTTACTATGCATTAGTCATTCACATTTACTGAACTTCTGAAACTCATGTATTTATCTAAAAATAAATATTGTTTCTTGACATTTCCTGTTTGGTTATAATTGTGCATGGCTCTGGCTTCCTGCTAGGAATCCTTCTAGGCAGCAGACGTCGGTTGCATACTTTTGGTGTTTGGTCATGGCAACTTTTTGCTTGTTTTTCCCCACTGAAATTCATGTCGAAATTCTCTTAGTTTCAATGAAAGCTGGTGTAGGGCCACAGATATATCTTGAGCAGGATCTCAAATAGGCTCTGAGGCTTTTTCGTCTCTCTTGCTCTTTCAGCGTTGTAGCATTCATAGCTTTTGCTGACGTCTTTTGGCACAGTGTGGACGGAATGGAAGTTCACAGATTATCATAGTTCTTTCTTATTTGGCATGTATTTTGGCTTAGGTTTTTAGCATCTTGTGGCTTAATTAACACTCTTAATTCTGTTTGTCCTCATACAGGGAGGATTGGATCCACTGCTGTGGCTCCTAGAGGCTGCCACAATACAAATAAAAAAGAGTAATTTTCCAGCATGAGCCAAATAAATCTGTCCTTTATACCATTTCTGTGTTTAATCTGGCAAAGAAGGGGATTTGGGGTGTGTGTGCACTGAACAGCTGAGTTCTCTGTTGGTTCTTGGGGCTGTTGGGAATTGAAGAACAATGTCAGCATTTGTTATCTCTCTTATAAAATAGTGAAAACAGGACTGTCTTGACAAATCTGTTGAAATAACTCACAAATGGATAGTTCCTCTGTAGGAACAAATACAGTTTAAGGTCACCCTACTCTCCTCTATCTGCAGGCATTCTAGGACTACAGAAGGTGAAGATTTATTTTATTTTTTACAAATATAAGAAAAACCTCCACACTTTTCAGTCTCTATATAATCCCTGCAACACTGATATAATTATAACAATGTCTGATTGCGTTGCTAATCAAATCTTAGTTTAGCAGTTAGTACATTGATAAAAAGATATTAATGAGTTCTTGGCAGTTGCTCTTTTTCTGTCAGACAGCTAGATAAAACTACAATGCACCAATTTAATTGGAAAATGGGCACTCAAGCATCAACACAGTGTGTGGTGGAGAGATACCATCTACTCTATTTCGGTAAGTGACTTAACTGTCCTCTCGTAAAAAGTGTTTAACGTCCAGGAGATGTAAAACAGAATGTAATTGCAGTGTGGGATTTTCAAAAGTGCTTTGCTGGGGATATTTTGGAGTCACTTAGGTAGTTTTGCAATTTGTAGTGTGGAGTATGTAAAAGTACTTAAATAATTAATTCAGGTGGTTATTTTTATGGATATACTCATGGATGTTCTGTACTGAATTCTGTTTGCATTTATTTTGCAATCTCATTCCTCTGGGTTTGTGGCTTTACAGTCATTGGTACCTTAGAAAATTGGACTGGTCATGTTAGCCGTGCCCAATCTCTCTTTACGCCAGTGTAGACATCACTAGGAAGGGAAAGGAATAAATTAGATCAGTATAAACATTTCCTCGGCAGTTTAATTTTGTTCTCACTGAAGGTTGTATGGGTATTTCTGTAAGGATTTCACAGGCTAGCACAGTTATAGCAAGGCAAACAGCATGTGAAGAGTCGGTTTCTAGAGCTGACTTCTTTTGAAATACAGTGGAGGTGAGACCTTGAAGCTGATTGTCTCCAGCAAAGGGAAGTTTAGGTTGGTTTTCTCTCATCTTTGGCATTTTGTTAGACGACTCTGCCAAAGAAACACGAGAAGAAAGTTACAGGATGTTCATGGCTTTCTGAACACTGAAAGATGATGGACTGGTTGGGTCCAATTCTCTTCAAGGATCTGGTGTAAATCTTGTTAGCCCTGTTTATATGAAGAAAAGCACTCTAAAGGTAGTATTCAGCTTACAATACTTGTGCTATAACCCTTTGTGGAGTAGAACTGTACTAAGAGGCCAAAAGGAGCAAGTCGTGTTTGCAGCTGTGAAGTTTGGTGTGCTTCAGAACGGCTCAGCAGAGACTGCATCTGGCTAACAGGGGATTTGTTTAATTAATAAATCATCAGTTTTCAAGCGGTGTCTGGAGTGGGATGCCATCACATCCTGAGACTTTCCCTTTGTTCAGCAAATAGAACAAATAGAAAAACCCTGCAAAATGCGCTGCTGCCCTGGGGACGGAGCAGGGCTTTGGCTGCTCGGTTGCCAGCTCAGTGAAGCCTCCACTGACAACGTGTTGAGCGGTTGGGTGGATAGTGCCGTCTCTCCTGGGAGCTCTGTGGAACATCATTGTTCTGTTTCCAGGGATCAGCTAGGCTTATCTGGATTGAGATGCTGATACGCTGCCCAGGAGATTGGTTTGTAGATCAAATCCCAATGTTGTAATTGTGCAGTTGACAAGTGCTTGCTGTTACGGGCTTGCGATCTGTTAGAAGGAGGTTGAGTATATACTGATTTTATTTTTAATTACAGAAATTACAGTTGGTCTTTTCCTTTCTAGCTGGAAGTAACACTACTTAGTCAGTGACCCGGAGACACATCCAATTATCTGTTCTCTGAAAGCCATCACATAATGACTTGTTAAAAACTTCCCTAACAAACTTCCCTATCTGATACTGTATTGTGGGCAGAAATCATCGTTTGCTGTAGTCAGAGTATGAGTTCATTCTGAGTATATGAATAGCTCTTCTGATTCCTGGAAAATGCCTGTGTCTCCTGCTGTGAGACGGAGTTATTCCTTAAAAGCTGATGTGATGGTTTTGTCTGTATGTAGAGTTGCAGCCCTACTGCACTTTGAGGGGCTGGGACTTGTCCAGTCCTCTCTCTAAAAGGTGAATTCTGTCCCTGTTCATCCCGTATCCCATCCCCACCTGCTCTCTGGACCCCAGGCTTTGAGATGCATCCTCCAATGCTGCAAGGGTTTAGCAACATTTCTACCATGGATGCTAATTCTTGCTTTTTGGGCAGGAAAACCTTTCCAATTTTTTTTTCCATGTGGCCTGGACAGTTCCAGCTCCTGATGATATTAACTTACTATTATGCTGCTATGTGCAGAGTTTATTGAATTTTTAACCCTTTCCTAATACCATCTGAGAACCCTCTCCCGTAAATAATGCTTATATTGAGAGACACTCATCACATCGGTTCCCAATACCTGCACCCCTCTTGAATATAGAATTCTCCCATTGTTTAAATTATTTACATAATAAAACAAAGAAATCAAGACTGAGTCTTGAGCCATAGTGCATTTTAAGTTTCCAGCAGGAGTAATTTTTTTGTGTCTATTATTTTGAGTCCTTTTTCAGTGCACTGTATGCCTGCAGTTTGGCAGGTATAAATTAGATCTCTAGAATGAATACAGTTACTCCCTGCCATGACTCGGAACAGTCTGTCCAAAGTTTTTCATCAAACTGAAATTACAATCAGTTATGACAAAGGTGGCAGGATGCCAAAGGGATAATATGTTGAGCAAGAAGGAGGCAAGAAACACCGCATAGCGTTTGGAGCAGACCTTAGCAAATTGGTGGCTAAACATCTTGTGGTCTCTCTCCCATCCTGCCGTCTCAAGAGAGGAGCGAGCAGTGCACAATTTCCGTGATCCTTAGCGGTACACAATTCCACACACTGAGTACTTCCCATGGGCAGAGGTGTTTTTCCCGAGACAGGATTTCTTGGATCTTGGGTCCCCTCTTGTAATTCTGTGCCTCTGGGTTTGGTATGGAATGAAGAGAAGCTTCCTGCCAATCCCAGTCATCAGCTGTAATCACAATAGCTGCTCTGGAAAATGTGATTTAGGGGGGCAAGAAGAGCTACAGCTGTGCTATACAACATCATAAGGCCCAGATTCTGCAAAATGTTATCTTCCAGCTTACGTCTAAGTGAGGGAAATTACAAAACACACTTGGAGGAATGAATGTTGGACCACATTCTCCCCAAGCTCAGAATATCTGGGGTTAGAGCCTGGTCTTACTGGGCCATAAATTTTGTTTTTCTTATGCCTGTAACACTTTCTGATTAAGCAGAATAATGATAACAGAATTAATTTCACTTTAATTTTACTTAATCCAATACTGTCCTGACTAAACCTTTTGTGAGATGAAGCATTCACTCCAGGATGAATTTGGCCCACATATGACAGTTAGTGTCTAGGATGATAGTTGCTATCTAAAAAGAAAAATGTAAATTTACCTACAGAGGGAAAGGAAAGAAGGGAAATATTTATCCACAGCGGTGCTGCTATAGAGACCAGGGACATTTCAAATAGCAATAATAAAAAGATACGTGTGCTAAATTATCTCTGCTTGATTCCATCATTGTTAGTCTTGTTACCATCACTACCTGCTGCACTGGTTCGGAACAACAGCTCCACCAGAATTTCTTTAGACATTTATAGCTACAAAAAACTCTAGATTTGTGGAACTGGATGATTTCATTTTACTTTGACAATGATGTTTCAGCTGGTAGAAAATAGCTCTTTTCCAGACTCCAAATTAAAAGAATAATTTATCACAGAAAAGTATAAAAATGGGCTTACGGAGAATGGAAGTAACATTTATTTTTCTCTGCATAAAAATGTATCTCAGAAGTTTAAAGTAAAACATGCAAATGAAGAAGACTGATTTAGGTGCTGCTGCAGATTACACACATTCTGCGCAATCTTTGTTTATTTAGGGGTGTATAAGGTAAACTGAAATAAAACAAATATGGTTCAGATTTTTAAGTAGGTTTCCAGAGATCTTTCTATGAATTCTGATTTATCCTATTTATAGCTTGTTGACACTACTAGGTCTGAAGCAAGAAACCTACAATGTCTTGTACTGCATCTCTGTATTTATGCAAAAGACTGTATAAAACAAACCTGAGACACCCACCGTGGTGAATGGAGCGGTTGCACACACGCCTGATCTCTGAAAACGTCTCATTCAGTAGATGGGTATCTCAGCTCAGATCGGTGGCAAATTTGGTGTGTCCCAGAAACGTCAGTGTCCAAGCTGCAATGGCTGTGCTCTTAATGCAGTGGCCATTTCTCTGGGACCTCACCGACCTCCCACAACCTCCGAGCAGGGGAATAGATGGCAACAGGATTGAGGGTGCTTTTCTTAACCTTGGTTGGGCTCCATTCCTGCTCCTTTCTGCCATGGTGAGGTGCCATGAGCCAGGACTGAAGGCCACCATAAAACCTTTTCCTCCCTGAAAATGGGATGGCAAAAACGCAAACACATCAGCGTGGCTAAATCCCGTGCTGCAAGGACTGTGCCTGCATCCGTTTGCATCCACTGAGATGCAAATAGTTCCCATTGAACTAATGAGGTGACGCAGGCGTTTAGGTGAAACACGCTTGAATTTGTGGAAGATCAAAGCCCTTAATCATAGGCACGTGGTGCAATTGTAAAGGTACTTAGAGCAGGCACGGATAAATTGCCTTTTAGATGAAGGATCTGTCACAGGTATATGGATTTTGCTCAGTCACCTGCCCAAGGAGTAGAGGTGACGGCAAACATAATTTTTGTGTCTTATTCTGAACACATGTTGCTAAACAAAAAGGCTCTTATGGTCTCTTTCCCATGTATGTGTACCCATACCAGTTCAGAAACATGTTCTGGAGCATCTAATATGTAGATTAGTTATGGGGAGGCCTGATGAAGATTTGATTTGTTGGACAATGAACATTGCCATTTGTTATACTTGTATGACATGACAAAAATTACTTAGCCTCTTATTTAGTCATCACAGGCTGGTGTTGCTCAGTAAAACACTTCACTTAACAACTCCTACTTGACCATGTTGCTAAATAATACAGCCAGAAGTAGTTTTATGTGCTATATTCACATTACACCTGAGATGAAAATAGAGAGGATGTTGTTTCTGGTGCCCCTTGTCTAGGTACAACCTCAGAGGGTACAGATAAAGGCCAGGGAAAGCCTGCAGTTCCAAATATTTGTGCTGAATGGGTATCATATGTCAGAAGGTTTTTTTCCTCTGCTTTCTTTCCTTTTTTGCTTGAGATCACTTGTATAAAAATGAAAGACCTCAGGTATCTGTGCCACAAAGTCCTTTATGTAAGGGAAATGGATGTGTCCAGAACTATTACTTTATTAAGGTCCTCACTGCTCTTAGTAGTTACTAAGGCTATATGTAATCGGGGAGCTATTAGCTTGAGAAATGATCTGGAAAGGATTAATAATGAATATAAACCTGGAATAATGAAAGGCATCAAGTGTTCCCCAGGGAAAAGAATATACTTAACATTCTAATTCTGTACCATGTGATCCTGGAGGCAGTGGGGTATTTCCACATCAGGAATCAGATGTGAGTGTTACCCAGTGGAGTGGTTTGCATGTCTGATGTACTGATAAAAATAATCTTAAACATTTTTATGGGCACTTGTCAATTATTAATTGGGCTAAAACTATCATTTCAGCTGAATTTTTTATTTACTCTGAGTTCGAAATCCGTGTTTTGTGATTGCATAGTCTCATGAGTGATACTTGTCAGTCTGAGGGACAGTCTGAAAACTGAGCATGGTCTATCTGTTATCCACAAACATCTGCAAGCGCTGTACAAGCCATTAACTCCCTTTCACAAGCCAGCACCTCACAACCTCCTCCAGTGTGCCAAACACTGTCTTGCCTGGCTGCAGCAACACAGGGGAGGGCAGGAGGGGCAGGGAAGGATGCTGTGTGGCTGGAAGGAGACTGGAGCAGACTGTGACACTTCACATGAGCAATACATCAAAGCAGCGGAGCCAGAATCATCCAGCAGCCTATTTTTAAGCTCTGTGGTGTCCAGCCTGCTACAACTTGGCCCTCTCTTGATTACTGGCATTTCTCTCATTTCAGTGCTCCCAAAGAGATTTGGCTGAGAAAGTTTATTGCACACTGAATCATCAATAACAACGCTCTCACTAACTGAATGCCTTTTGGAGCTGCCTCCACCCTGTGCAGCTCTTACCGAGCCTTTCTCTTCATCACCGATGAGGTCTGGTGATTTTCATCAGACCATCATGCTCTTTTTTGTATGTCGTGTTTGTTTCTCCAACTTCTCCTGTACTGTGCGTATGCTACTGCACTTGCTTTGATAACAATGGTCAAGTCAATATTAAATTAAGTGGAATTATGTGCCATGGTTTTGGCCAGCATCAAAATTAAGAATAGTTTATCAACCATTTTGAAAGCGAGATTTGGAGAATAGAACAACAAGAGCTCAAGTCAGCTTTCCCCTTACCATTAGAGTAATTACTTGAATGTAATTTTGTCTATAATGTAATTGGTAGATACTTTAGAAAATTCCAGTATATGCCTGTCTGCATCTTTCAGGGCCTGAATACCTTAAAAATGCCGACTGTATGTAATGAAATAACTTTTAAAATGGAATTTATACTTCTGCATTAATTAGGCACATTCAAAATCTTCACCTCTTGGGTGACTGGCAGATTTAGACTGGTAGTATTAATGACTATATGGGCTAATGGAAATACACTCGAGGCTCTTCAGTTCTGAGATCTTCTACTTGATGAAGGCATGAGGTCATACCAGTGTTGGGAAATCCAGATAAAAAATAAACCTCGGGTTGGAAACATACCACAATGTTTGATCCATACTGAAATAAGTAGGGGTTTTCCCAGTTCTTTCCAACCTTATTCTCTTTGTAGCTTTTAATCTATATGAAAAACTCAGCAAAGGATAAGCCAATTATTCAATTTTATTAAATAAAAGCAGTTAATTATATTTTCTAATTATCCTCTTTTATATTTGTAAAGTTAAGGCCTTCAAGCTGTTGAGCTCACCAAGCGAGCTTGATGTTCCTATGCTTTTGGGGAATAATAATGTGTCTGCCATTGATGAATATATTATATTTATGGTTTACTGCAATAATTTGCTGGTTCATGGTCCTACAATCCTCGCAGGAGTATAACAAATCCTTGTGATCTCTCCGAGAACTGCCATGTGGTTTCAAATCTTGGCATTAGCTGGGGGAAGTGTAACATTCACATGATGCCAGTCAGCTCCCCGCTGACTGCTTTCGCAGAAGCAGTCTGAGGTATTTGTTGTTTCTGGGGAAGCAGCAATAAATTAACAGAAGTAGACTTTTTTATTACAACAACAATAGGACACCAATAATAGCATCTACTCCCCCCTCCTATTTTTTTCTTTTTGGAAGGAACTCTCAGGGTTTGCTCAGGTTCACCCTGCACACTGAGATAACCTGCCAGTGTGGAGCACGCGAGGCAAAGGAAATATCTAACTATCTCCCCAGCGCCTGCTGTTCTGGTGATAGTGCTTATCTGCTGCCGCACCCGTGCCTGGGACCTGCCTCGGGCGGATGCACCAAGATGGATTTTGTGTCCCTTTTGGGGTGGATACTGGGGTCAATACCAGGGCCCAGGTCTGGGACAGAGATGCACCAGAACAATCCCACAGGAAGCACGTGAGCTAGATAGTCGTTTGGGTTTTTAAACAGGTGAATGTTTGGGTTTCCCATTTGACACCATTTCGGCATCCCTTAGCAGTCGCAGCCATTCAGGTGACTGCGTCCAGTCCTCTCTGGTCTCTAGAGGTTTCCCTCCGTGGAGGGCAGATTGGTGGAAATGCACATTAGGTGATACATATCATTGCAGGAAAATGAGGACACGCAGATAAAGCTTTGCCAGAACATGGCAGATAATTATGTTCTGTGAAACAGGACGTGGTGCAGTTTTCTTCCCAGGCTGACCGACCGGTCTCTGCTCACAAAACATACCTTTCTTTTCTTACTGTCAGTTTTAGTCAGCACCGAGGAGCCATTTCTTTGGTTTTCCAGGGAGAGTCAATGCTAGATACATCCCTCCTCTTCCTGCAGTTTCTTCCATGCATTTGCCTGTTGCCTCTAACGCGCCCGAGGATATTCACCTCCAAGGTAGTGCGGAAAGGGCCTTTCTCCTGGCTGGGGGTCGGTCATTGCAGATCTTGGCTCCAGAGCCAGCCAGGAATGATAAATTCAGCTCCAAGCACTGACTTTGATCCTCTTGACAAGATCTTATATGAGTCTGATACATTTACCAAAATTAAAAAATTAAAGAAAAAGGAAAGGAAGAAACAAAGATGCATAAAGTGGGAAATGAATCAGCAGGCTGATGAAAGCAAACATGTCAAGATGGCATTAAGCCATAATTGATGGGGTAAATTAGTGCAGTTTTGGAAAGCATGGTTAAACAACCCTGAAGAATTAACAATCAGTATACAATTAATGCAAGCGGCATTATTTTCTTAATAATCCTTCAACTTTTGGTTATATAGACCAGAACCCCGTGGTCATTTTAGCCCAATGCCTACCACTATTGCATTTTTCTAGCAATTACTTGCTTCTCTGATGTTTCCCTTTGATATGTATGGGTAGTTTATATTTATCTGGCTGTATAATTTGTAGCATAAGTACTTAAACAAAATTATTGCACAGTGCAATATGAAGTAATATAAGTATAAATCATTTGCATTCCCTTGAGCCCAGTGAAAGGTCACTGGTATACGCCTGTCTTGTCCTGTAATAATAAATATTTTAACATAACTGTGCTCTCTGTCACCAGTTGCTAGCTGACCTCAGTGGTCAGAATGGGTTTTCCATCCAAGGGGAGATTTCCTTTCACTCCTCGTTTTCATAATACACCTCGCTCTGCTCCTGGGCTCGCAGGGGTTACAGCACTGCGGCTGTATTGCTCGGTACCAAGCAAGTCATTAGGATGCTGGTCCCAGGCTGCTCATCTACTCAGCTCTGTCGATAATTCTCTATGCCCATGGGTTTTAATACTCAATTCTGCGTTCTATAAATGTTTCTTGTCTTTTGACCTGTGACAGAGGGAGCAAAGTTAAGTAGAGGGTAATATCTTCCTCCCATAAATGGGCATACATGGAAAACTTTGGATGCTTTATTATCTAGTTATAGCTTGTGCTTTCTTTGGTTTACACTTGTTTCTTGGCATGTTTTATAGCAGTGTCTGGAAAATCAATTTTTCTTTTCCAAGCTACAAAGCAGTACATGTGTTCTTAAACAAAATCCTGTCATTCTGACCAACATCTTTAGTTTTTCTTCCCTGGTGTTGTCATGAAGCCCACTTCAGTCCCATATATTTGCTCTTTAATTTCAGTGTTGCTTTTAGTGATCACACTTAGTTTAAGAATGCTGTCAAACAACTGATTATAGAAAAGCACTGCATATATATTTAGTGTTTTTCCAAAAGGGGGTTTGTATTTTAATTATACTTTCTAAGTTGTAAAACTTCACTGGTTTCTTTCTTCTATCCTCCTTGTTTATTATATATCTTCTTGTGTTAGAAAGTTAGATGGGTTAGTGATGAGTCTCACAGTTTAAATGCTTCTCAGATGGGGATTTATGGGAGAAAAAAACCTAAAGATGTTATATTCCTGCCTTCATGGGTTGCCAGCCATGTCACAGGAGATCCAGGTGTACAGTCCTCTGTCATCACGGCAGCTGGACGTTGCATTGTGTCTTTGAGATGATCCAGGGAAGCCCAGCAATCCAAGAGCTGCCTCCATTAGTGGTGGATGTCAATATGGATTGTCTGGATGAATGAGGGAGTGGCTCTGTATTGGTTATTATAGTCTCCTAATTGGCATGATCCTGCATTCCTTTAAAGTCCAAACTCCTATGGGTCTCATCGGAGCTGTGGATTCAGAAAGAGAAAAAAAGCTCAGGGTCAGTGAGTCTGGCTGCATCTCTTCTAAGGTTACGACTGTCTGCTTTACAAAAATTGATGGCTCTTTCTAGGCACCAAGGCAGCAGTGACTGATGCCCCGTACACGAGGCTGCTGAAATACTCTTTCTGAAGCTTACATTCATCAATCTAGATAAAGAGACTTGCAAAGCCAGAGCCTGTGATCTGATGTCCAGCACGAATTGGAGCCCTGCCATAGTCCCCATGCAAAACCCATAAACACTGTTCAGTGCCAAGCCAGTGAAGGGAGAGCAGGTTTGTCTTGACTACAAGAATGTGGACAGTAGCACCAAGCTTCATCCAGTGCTCATCATCATCCTTTCTGCCCCAGAGAAGTCTGTTTAACCTCATCCTGGAAGTGGAAACCTTGGGGAGAGGCTGTTGACAACCAGAAGAGAAAACCTGTGTACTGTTGTGGAAGGACTGGTGAGCTCAGCAGGGCAGAGAAGAGCAGGTTCTCCTTTTCTGCAGCAGCAGGTGATATCTTGAGCACTGTAATGCCTCTTGTGTATGTAGGACAGTTTGATACCCACTGCTGGGTGGATGATGTCATCTCAGGGTCAATTAATCAGTCCTTGTGTAGGCAGAGCATATGCTTGACTATATCTGGTGGAACAGAATTTAATTACTGAATTGAGAGGTTTTTTGAACACTGAAATTAACATCACCATTCTCAGTTAAAATTAACTGGTCTGTTGAATTAATTTCTTGTTTGTGGTATTTGTCTTGTAAATGAAGTTTTGATCTTTTATGCTAATGAACTGATGTACCACAAAGCCTTGAAGAAGAGGGATAATGAAAGATGCTGTCAAATGATGATGTTAGTGGTTAAGGTTAAATGGAGCTTCTGCCAGTACCTGCTAAGGTGCAGATGTTCTCTGCTTTTTCTCTGCACTGAGAGTGGTGTCCACTGGCTTTGACATCGGGTGGCACCAGGAGGGCTTGAGCTGAAAGCTCTGAATGCTCGGGGTGGTATGAGAAACGTCCAGATCCTGCCACTGTCACTCTGTTAGTCACTGCAGTGGTGGAAGGGAAGAAGCATGGGAGTGATGGTCAGAAGTGGGAACACAGTCATCACCTCACAGCATCTGCACAGAGATCTGCTCCAGGCTCCAACCTGTGCTCACTGTGTGGATGTATAAATACTGGAGATGAGGGAGTAATATTAGAAGTTATGAACTCTTCTAGTATCCTGCAACAACATTTTGGTAACTCTGTAGCATTGTTGCTGGTTTATAGAGGATGGGAAAAAAAAGAAGAAATTTGTTTGAAATGTTTTACACCTCACGTACGTTATCCCATTAAGTACAACCCAAAGGGAAGCAGACTCTCAATACCTTGATTTGCAGAGGGAACAGCAAGTAGGGAAACATAACTGTGGGTTCAAGACCTTGCAGGAGAGTACTGGAAAAACTTTGTATAAAAATGGTCCTCATCTGAAGGAAAAGGGTTAGGATAACACACTCAAATCCAAAACGTATTCAACTGACTCACAAGCAAGACTTTGAAAATGTATTTTTGTAATAGGAGTATCTAAGATTTTTCTTTAAGCCTTTAAGGCACTCTTGAAAAAGAAATTCTGGAAGAACTCAGGATATTGCTAAATGAGCTCCTAGCAGTAGGGGTGTGTTACTGTCTCAACAGTCCTCAGATTATTTTTAGGGGTAGTTAAATATGTTCTTGTTATAAAGGACTTAAAGTTGTTTTGCTCTTCAGAAGGTATGTTGATTTCTCTTTAAAAATCAGCAGTTTACTTCTGCATCTATTGGTAACACCTGTAGTGGTGACAGAGGTATTTAACCCAGAGTTACTGAACAGCTGAAGCCAATATCTTGTGTATGGTATGTGGGCTGTTTCTGTTTCCCTGTTTTTCCTTCTTGACTCTCTGCTGTTTTTCTTTCCCAAAAAATTCACAGTGCTGCTTTCTTCCATACCATGTGTTGATCTCACTTAACTGTTTTTTCTTGTTGTTAGTTTTGTTTTTTTTTTTTAAATTCTACTCCATTAGCACTTAAAATTCAGGTCAAACCTTGAAGCTCAGGAATGCCTGGGATGGAGCACATTCAGCCATCAATTTTTAGTGCCTGATATAAGAAGAGACTGAAAAGACCAGACTTAAAGCGTAAGCTATTGATGTAGAGGTGAGTTTGTGAGATTAAATTAGAAGGACATAAGCAATGTGGGTAAGGCTTTTTAAAATTCAAGTCTGCACTGCTGCTGTTTCTTGTGCTGCAAAGCCCTCCCCTTTTGCATATCCTTGGTGCCAGAGGTGTAGGGGTGTACAAAGGCTTTGCAGGTTTGTAGCTGATGCGAAGGAAGGACTTAACTGGTAGAGATAATGTGTCTACAGTCAAACAGATGGACTACAGGTAATGTGCCTGTGTGTGTGAGTGCTCGCCTTCACTGGAGGAAAAGGTGTACTTTGTGAGATCAGTAGTTTTCTTGCAAATCCCCTGCTGTTTTATTCATATGTAAACATACAGTGCAGGTAAAATAGCATTTCTTTTGTGGCTTGAGCCTGGTTCCAGTGGAGTTAATGATGCTCTTCAGTAGGGTCAGAAACTCTCCATGAGTCCCTCTGGTCCAGAAGCCAGACACACAGAAAACAGAGCCTGGATAGACTTCTCTGCAGACAGGGGCATTTCTGACGATAACAGAGCTTTTAACTCTCCTTGTCTGTGCAGACCTTAGCTTTACAGATAAGTGTTGTCAATAAGGGTGGGTATTAGTACATAATACAATTTATTGCTGCTTGTCTATTTTCTCCTTTTACAAGAGCTCTTCATCTTGTTACCCAGGCATTCAATGCTATTAGAACAAAGCACGCAAACCCAGAGTAGCTGATATTTTCTGTCCAAGCCTATTGAAATTATACGGACATGAAGGTTTAGGCGACTTGAGGAGACTTATTTATAGCTCTTGTGATGGCAGCAGTATACTTTCAGCAGGATTTATGATTTAGAAACCCTGTAGAGCCTTAGTCTTGATTTTGAGAAGAGCCCATCGCTCAGCTGTGGAGACTTGCAAAGGTGATGCTGGGTGAGCCTGTCCTGTGAAGTTGGTAGCAAAAGTCCTGATGTAAAATCAGCTTTTTGTATAGTGTAATGTTGGGCGGCCTGTTGGAGTTTGTGAAAAAGTCTCTTTAACTTTTTCTCATTGCAAGAATCTTTGAGGAAAGCTTTCTTTTGTTAACACGTACCCTTGTTTTCCCCTTCCGATTGCTTGTAGAAGGGCACGTGCTCTGTTGTGTTGCGATGCCTCTGCTTTGTCCTGTGCTTTGTCCAGTGGCGTATTGGAACTGTGCTCAGTTGTGTCTTCATGTGGGCATAGATAAACTTCCATCTACAGGTTTTATGTTGACTTTATGTGGTAGCGATATAGGTATGCATATCTGCATTGTCCAGCAAGAGCTAAGGACTAGTCATCACGCTGAGCAGCTGGGATTATTGGCTTTGGACTATAAAATGTGTCACGGCAAAAGATACCTGTTACACCACCAGTAGAGTCCAGCTAGCTCTCCTACCTCCAGCTTTCCTTTCCTCCATGCTCATGCTTTTTTTTTAAGACAGCATTACTGATTACAGTTCAGTATTTATAGTGGTACAAGATACTGCCTTGGAAAGCTATAAAAGTAGACCTTTAGGCCAGAAGAGTAATAAGTCTATCTTAAATGTGGTGTATTTATCCATTGCACTGGTGTATGTTACCAAGAGAGTAAGGTAGAGAAGCCTAGTGTCCTGTCTGGATTAAGGAGAAAAAATGGAGAATGCTGTGCTTGTTTATGTCCTGAACATAAAACATCACACAGCATTTTCAGAGGTCATGTGTGTACTGGGGCAAAATTACCATGGGAAAAGGCAGTAGCAGAGCTTGGGATAACCCATTTGCCTTGAAAAGCAAACTGTTCAGGACATACATATGGTCATGTAACCGCAGGTTTGGAGGATGTATCGGTCTAGATACGAGTGGCCTCTGCGCTCATCCTGGTGTGCTGCAACGATGCCGTGATATTTACTGAAATTGGAAAAAAAAATTGTTTAGGGCAATCTGAGATGCCCGACTCTGAATGAACGCTCTATCCTTGGATTCTGAGTCTAGTGGCACAGTCAATTCAGTCCAGTTTCAGGAATTAAGCTAATCTTGTGAGACTTCGTACAAGCAGTAGGATATTTTATAAGGTGGGCTTTCTGTTCAGGTCTTATGGGATCAGAGTGAAAAAATCTTTAAACCTTTCTTTCAAGAGATTCATATCTAGCCAAATATTTAAGAAGCAATCAGGGCTTAACAAGCATCCAATTTATCCACCATCTTAACAAAACAGATATTTTATTTTTTTACTAGTTTACTTCTGAGAGTTACAAAAATAGCCACTGGAGATTGTCAATGGGAAATGTCACCTGCTTTGTAATTTATCAGTGTGATTTGACTTCAGGTTAGAAGTTTGCATCCTTATTAAGAATGTAACTATTTTCCCAGCCTGTGTACTTAAAGTTTTCCTTGAGGAAAAAAATAAAAAATTACTTACAGGATGTTTTGTTGGTGTATGAGCCTGGGAATATGTCACAGTTTGCCACCTTCTGTTTTTGCCATTTGGAAAAGCTAATTTTGTTACAGGGTTTGCTTCTAGCAACTTGAAAGCAGCAGCTGCAGTGAGGTACAGTGAAGGGGGCCCCTTCTGAAGGACTTATGTGCATTTTGAGAAGGTGGATTTTTTTTTTTTTTTTTTCCCCCTTTTCATTTCTGCTTTTCTTTGCTTGGGGAAATTGTCCTATCCAGCACCCAACTGCGCTCTCTCTTCCTGAGGGCATCTTCTGTGTTTTTAAATGAGTTTCTAAAAGCCCCTGATTGTTGCCTAGTTAAGAACCGAGAGCTATAATCGCTCAAACTCATTTCCCTGATTTAATGAGCAGTGCAAATTGCTGACAGCTTCAGACGTTTCCAACTTCTGAAATACAGCTAAACACTAAATCCTCCATCGGCTTGGAATAACTCTCAAACACTGAAATTATTAGTGTGACCTGATGTATGGGAGGAGATGACTGAGCAGATAATTAAATTGGGCTGAGGCTGAACCTGGGGATCTGATATCAGTAGTAAACAGAGGGGGTTAGATATGTCTGTTGTGCGAGGAGTGAGAACTTGATACTTCAGGGTTTTTTTCCTGTGGGACACAAAAGGGCTTGTCTCCAGGGTATGTATTTTCCTTCTAACCGAAACCAGATCATGTATCATTTGTATTGCTGATGGCAACCCCCTAGGAGGGATGGGGCATGGATGGAATCTGTTTGGGGTAAGGCTTATAAAGAATTTTGAAATGTTTGAAATTTTACTTGTGATTTTCTTGAATAAAGTGATCTAAAAATTGCATCGGGCTGTTCTCGAAATAAATATGGACATAGGACTTGCCTGTCTAACGATTTCATCTGTGACAACCAAAAGTTAGAATAGCTGAAATCTATGAATGAAATGTTGATATATGTTTTGTTGTTGGATCTCAAGGGACTGAATTCAGATTTCAAATACTGTAACTGACAATTGACAAAGTGAATCTAAAGTAACGTATGCAACTATGCAGTCCTCAGTATCACCTTAGTTCAACAGTTAAGCTCTGGTCATTAGTGATTAAGCCTAAACAGCCAATATATCTCTGCTGGGAGTTGTGCTCAAGAACTTTTAAATACTTAGCACATTCAAACTTGCACCCAAATCTTGTGGTTTGCTTCTATTGATATTATTCATTAATGTGACCTTGGATGCCCAAATAACAATCCTTGGAAAAGCTAGTGCTTCTGTTGATGTGATAAAAATATAAATGTACATTTCATAATCATTATACTTCTCTCAGCTGTATTTTGGGAGTGGATTCTTGTCCTATGACAGCATGTTCGGACAGTACCTCTTTTAAGATGGGGTTAAAAAGAAGGTAAATAGGTCGTGCTTGTAATTCCAGTATCTTTTTGGTTTTATGGGTTGAGTTGGTTGAGTTGATAACTGAATAATTCTGAACCTGCTAGGAAACGTTAGATGACACACTATGGCATCTGAAAAGACTATTACTGAGGATAACTTAGGACCTTTTTGATCTTATACTCTATTTTTTTCTTGGCTCTTTTGACCAAATGTATGTCAGTTGCATGGAAAGGTTATTAGTGAAATGATCCCATTATAACTCTTGATTCTGGATTGTTCCTTAACTCATTAAATAATCTAAAATGTCTGAATGACATGTAGGAAATTGTCTATATCAAAGGGCTGTGCACTGAAACAAACAAAAATGAATAGATACGCGTTTTAAGACCTACTTTTATCAGTGTTTCAAAAGGAGATATTTAGAACTATGAGGCAATATGATGACATAAGAGCTAATTAATTCTAGTGAGACTTATTTTCTGCCTTTATTAGTGAGATTATTAATCAGTTCGTAAGTGCTCTAGATGTAGATGGTGTTGGATTGGGCTCATCTCTTTCTGGCTTTCCAGCACTGGTCATTAGTCATTCTCTTTGAATGCAAGTCTTTGTGAAGTTGCAGAGAGCTGTGTTTGCCTTGGGGTAAGCAAGCTGGTGAGACCACTCAGTTAGGATGCAGGAGTTAGTGAGGTAAATAACTTTAAAGATCTAGATGAAGAGGGAGAAAAAAATTGTAAGACTGCAGTTAAACTTAATGTTTAAGTTGCAGTTGTGCTCTGAGACTTGTATCTAGGACAGGTTTTCATTCTTTACTTGGTGCTGTTCAGGTGCAAATGAAGACATGGACCTTGACCTAAAAAGTTCATAAAAATGATTTGTCTGCATATTGTCCAGATTATATTTAGCATTTCCTGGGCATGTGCAAACAATAACTCTTGGCGTGAGCAACTTCCAGCCTAAGGGTTTGCAAGCAAACAGACGCTGGGGTGAGTGAGACCTGTATATATGAATTAGCAAAATTCACTGTATCTCACAAAACCTGTCAGCAAAGGCATTCTAAGGTCATTCTTGAGTTGCTGCCAAGGCCTGTTTAATAACCCATATAATGCTCTTTTGGAATCCTGGTGGTATTCTTCAGAGCTCAGATGTTTATTTCCTTCCTGTTATGCCTGGTACAGGATGGTTCCTTCAAAACCCTAATGATGGGCTATCCCAGTTAAAATTTATCCTATTTCTTTTAGGCTAAATTGTTGTACTGTTGTGTCTTTAGTGGAAACAGGGCTGCTATCGCTCTGCTTCTGAAAATTTTTAGAGGTGGTTGGATTTAGACTGTCTTGTTGTAACACCTCGGAATGATGTACTGTATTCCTGCTACTTCTGTTCATAACAGGTAGGTGGGGGCAGA
>KZ506794.1:32394-59906 GCA_002844005.1 Limosa lapponica baueri | reverse complement strand
AGGCTCTGTGCGAACCCGCACTCTGAGCAGGTTACATGGAAACACACAGATGGTTTTCCCCAAACGTGCAGTATAGCTTTGAAAGAAAACCCCAGAGACAAGTATGGCAGTCTGTAGGAAAGAAGGTAGGCGTCTTGCTTGATGAAGGCAAGATCAGATGTTTCTCAGTAGAGACTTCAGACGTGATGATACTTGGCTTTGGGTATGAATGATCAAGATTTAGCTTTATCTGTGCTATAAATTTGTGGATAAGAAATAGATACCAACTGGGCATCTGGCTTTATATCACGTCCCCTTTTGGCAATGATGCTGTGGGAGATGTGTCAGGATGAAAACTGAAAAGAGACCTGGTCTCTTTGACTCGGGGTTTGAGATTTTTAAAATCTTGATACATTGGAATGTTTTTTCCATCACTGGTTTCTGCGGAGAGCAGTTCTAATAATGTCTTAGTTGGGGGAAATTCCTGTATCAAGATAGATGTAGAAAGTATGTTTGCTTTTGTTTTTTTGGTTACCACTTGCTTCTCTAAGTAAGGAGTGGGAAGCATCTGAAAAGCAGAGTTTATATTTCTGTGCTGTGATATCCTGATTAAAATGGTAAAACCATCCATGAAGCTGTGGATCAGGATGCAGCTAGCGCTTACCCCTACCATCAGTTCACGTGTCTAAGCATGTGCTTCCCACTTAACTCCAGAATTTTAACATTAATCAGAGCCTCAACTGTAAATCCCAAGTCAATTGTATTTGATGGAAGCAATAAAGCTCCAAATCAGCAAGTGTTTAGGACTTGGAGTTGATAGAGCAGCTTATTGTTCTGTATTACATCATTACATTCCAACACAGAGTTCTGATTCTCAGGCTAAAGGTTCATCACTATGGTCAACCCACCCTAGTTCACTGCTTGGTTTGCAGTTTGCTGTCTGCAGGTGGGTGGGTGAAAAAACCAAGGGTATTCTTTCAGAAAAAGAGAATGTTTTTCCTCTCCATCCTATCCCCATCCCCAACATTTACCACCCTGGGTGGGTTGTCCTGTTAGATGTGCCTCTGCTGCCCTGTTCGGGAGGTGGGTATGGGTTGTTTAAGGGACGGAGCTGAAGGCTCAGTAATGAAAACGACTGGAGCCTGAAATAAAATACACATTCTCATTCTAATTTTAGCCAAGAAGCTTCACTGGGTCACATTGATCAGTTCTCTGCATTGTAATAAATCTGTTCTCGGGCATAGTGTGAATGTTTAACATCCAGAACTTCTCTTTGGAACGCCATGGAGATCGTGTGTAAGTCACCTGTTAAATGCCGCAATGAGTGGCATGTTCTGATTTTTCTGAAGAGTTGCTTCTGGAAGATGCGCTCGTGCTTAAACTTACAAAGTCATATGATTTTTTCTGAAAGTGTTAGTTTAAAGTATACATGTCTAAAGATTTAAGACTCAATTCTTCTGGTTTGGAAGTAAGACAGTTTGTGTATCATGTGCGTGGAGTACCTGTGCTCCGTACTCCTGTGCTCAGTACGACGGGCTCTGATTTCCTCAGTAATACCAGACAGAACAAATGTGCCGCTAAAGTCTTTGTAATGAGATTGTTTGCCTCTGGTCCTACAAGATGAGAGTTTTAAGTCTAATGCTGATGCTCTAGTGAGAAGAGAGTTGTTCTTTCAATTGACCATTTAGGTGAGTTAGATAAAGCACTGCTTTTTTTCACAGCTTTTATCCTCTAAATACTCATGTGATGAGGCTGTCCAGGTTGACTGGAAGGCAGGAGACACTGGATTCCACAACTGAGCAGAAGCGATGGCTTAGAGACAGCGGAGTTGTACCTACAAATGCTCTGTCAGGAGGTCACGATGCTGCGGCCAGCCAGCCCTCCTCTGGGAAACTGCCCCTGATTCTGCCTGTCCTTACTCCATAGTTCCCACACTCCTGACTCCCGCCTGTGTACAGTACGCCAGACAGTTACAGCATCACTAAATTTTCCATGCAGTGAGGTTTTACTTCCTTCTCAGCGTCAGGTGGGAAGTTCTGACCACCTTCTCCTACCAGGCAACTGCATGGCAGGTTATAATCATCCTGGCTAAGTAATGAATCTGGCTGTGGAGACGTGCAGGTAATACAGTTACTTCACATGTCTATGCTTGACTTTCACTGTCAGCTTGATGCCCTCGAACCAGAGTATTCCTCCACCGCTCACAAAGCGTGCCTTGCTCTACAGGCCCGAGTCCTTCTGAGCACAGGGCCAGTGGGGAGTGCATGCTCTTGACTTCAGCGCTCTTTTTCCCTTCCAGCTGAGCCTGGAAAACCTTAGCCAAAAGACGGCAAACCACAGGGAAGTGGAAACGTGTGTGATGTAAGTGACACATAACTTTAAAAATACTGACTAGCATCATGAAACTTCCACCCCTTCCCATACCCCTCCTCCTGCTGCCCTTCGGCCCCATCTGCTCTGCATAGTCTTGCCATCTCTGAGATGCTTCTCTGCCCTGGGTGCTGCGATGGGATGAATTTGTAAAATCTATGCATGTCTTGTACTGAGCAAACCTGGAATTGTGTGTTCTGAGGGTGCGTTGGAAAGAACCTGGCACGCCAAGTGCAGTGCTTGGCTAGCACAATTTTTCTGCCTTGTATGGCCTGAGGAGTTGGCAAAATCTTTGAGAGAATAATAAGGTCTGCTGGAAGTCACCATTTTCTGACTTATTTTAACAGTCTTTTAAATCAACGTCTCAGTGTCTCCTTTTGCAGACTCTGGAGATCATTTTTTTAACATGTGGTCCTTAAGAAAAAAAAAAAAAGTCATGCAAAACAGCCCAACAGTTTCTTTTGCATGAAAGAAAGCAAAAAGCCCAAGAACAGAAAATTAAGTAAGTGATATGTCTGGTACAGCTGGGCTGTCAAAGCTGGGAGCACCCTCTGGTTGCAGAAGAGGAGCACAGATCTGTGGGCTCCTCCTAGCATCAAAGAGGAAGGTCTCCACACCACGGATGTACTACTAGTTGCAATTTATGTATATTTTTCCTGTGGAGCTGAGCAGTCCCTGAGGAAGGGGCGATGTCAGTAGCTATATTCCTCCCTTTGCTGTGCCCACTTGCTGTTTCTAATAATAATTCCTTCTGTCTGTAAGGCTGCTGCATTACAGCACAGCCTTCAGTGCAGGGGAGACCTCCTGCCTTCCCGAGCTGCTCGTGGTAGTAGTTCTTTCTTTGTACAGCACCAAATACCACCCCCTCCGGAGCATGATAAGCCAAAACCAGTGCATGAGATAACTCATTTTATTTTCCTTCTCTGAGAGCTGGAAGAGCCAGGTTCACCTCTCATTTAATGGCTCCTCTCGGCCTTTTTCTTTCCATCTTCCCTTCCCATCTTTCCTTCACATTCGGGCATGTGCTGCGGCTGAGTGAAACCAGGGTTTAAATTGCAGCAGCGCCTGCTCGTGTCTGAAACCAAGATGCTTCTTTGAATTTGAGATCTGTAGAAGAATTACCTTCTGGCAGCTCTTCTAAAGATACCTCACAGGGGGAAATTGTCATGCTTATTGCTACTCCGCTTAATTCTTCACTGCTTTTAGTTCTTTCTTGGTTGAACCCCTTATTTCTTTTCCAGTGGTTTTTTTTTTTCTAGAAGGAGGGCTTTTTGCTCATAATCGAATTCAGTCTGAATATTTTTAGAATGTGTTTTCTGTATGGTGTTGTTTTATAATTATCATGAAGGTAAATTGACATGTAGTGAGTAAGAAACCAGTCCCTTCTGAGCAGGACTTATACTCACTTTTAAAGTATAACCTTAAAGGATTTTCAGCAGGACTTTCCGTTATACCGTGTAGCTGTGTAAATACACTGGATAATTTAGAATACTCCTGTTTTCTGAGTGCAGTATGTGGCAGAGCCAGAAAGTGCCTTTAATTATCCTGCAAGAGAGTGAAACTTGAGCTCATCCGTTGTCACTGTCCAAAGCTGATTATTTGGAGCTACTGGTTCTGTCATCCCAGAGGTGTTCCGTCTGCTGTGTCTGTTCTGTCCCTGTGTGTGCATCTTCAGGTCATTAAGAACAGAGATAGTTTTTTTAATTGTGTGGATAGCTAAGGTTTCATTTCATTCTACTTTTAACTGTGATTTAGCTGTTTGTGTACTAATGAAATAGCTTTTCATAAGCACCTAGAGTCTTCTCCGTTCATTCTGATGTCTTAGATCAAGTGTTTTCTGGTCACCTTCCTCCCTCTTCAACCGTCAGTAGATAATGAGATTAATTTCTGCGTCTGTCTTACTTTTTAGGTGCTCAAGGTTTAGCAGAGGAATACCATCAAAATGTTTGTCAAACAATGGTGTTAGGCTGAGCCTGTCTGGAAAGCTGGCAGGTACAGGTTCTACAGATGGTGATGCAGGGCAGAGTTTTTCGAGTTTGTCAGAGAGAGTTGTGTTCAAAGCCCGTTTTAGAATAAGCAGTAAAGGTGTAATTCAAAGCACGCTGATAAAAGTACGCATTGAGTGGTTTATTCTAGGTCTAACATGCAAGTCTTTCTTTTATATCATATGAAATACATATGGCAATCCAGATTGGAAGCAGGTAAAAGGCGTATTTGGAATGCTGAATGGTAGGGATGGTGTCATGGCAGCAACCATCGCAATGAGTTATTTTAGTTTACTACTATTAGCTGTATTTCAGACTTTTTGTATCAACATCCCATTCCTGAGCATTGGTTTTAATGGAAATTAAAATCATGAACAAACTTAGAAGTTTTAACAGAAGGTCTGCAAAAATTTTGCCATGACACAGACACACACACAAAAAGCTTGTGCTGTGGCACCTTAATGATATAAGTACATCTCTGGTCTGGTCATGTTTGGTGGTAGTCCTTTACAATGATAACCTTCCTGCGACACTGACATCCCGTGTTTGTGATTGTCATCATCTGCTTAAATCGTATCAAACGTAGGGGTAATGATAAGCAGTGCAACGGTCACATTTTCCGATGCAGTCTTTCTACAACCCGGTATTGTGCTGAGTCCTGGGGAACTGGCTGGCCTTGGGGTAGGCTTTCAAAATCTGCCTTAATTACCTATAACCTGAAAAAAAGGTTTTTTCTCCTTTCTCTGCAACAGGTATTTTTCCTGCCTTCTGATACCTTTCAGATGGGCAGGCAGTGAATTTTCTAGCATGTCTTTTATTGATTGCATAAATGATCTCTTTGCGGTGGATCTAGTGGACTCCCTCCATGAGAGCTGCCGCGGGTTTCACTTGCCCGCGCCGGGGCTAACACACGTTCAGTTGGGTAACCGTAGCAGCGGCTGGGGGGCCTGGGTAGTGTAACTTAAGGGTAGCCTAAAAAAAAATTGTCTTTAAATTAAAGGAGTTCTATGCAGACTGTATGAAACATACTTTGCAATTTAAGCAAGCTCCTCAATTTTTGCAAATGCATCTGACGCTGCCCTAGAGCGCCTGGTTCCCGCAGCGGAGCACGGCAGAGCCCCGGGGCCGCGCCGCGGGATTTGGGTGACCCCTGCTGCGGAGCACACAGGACCTGGGGTACTGTCCCTCTGCCCGACACCCTGAACCACCTCCTGCCTGCTTCCGATGTCTGTTTTATAGCTCTCGCTGTTCACCTTGATTTCATACGTGATGCTTTAAGTACTCAGTGTTGTATGTTTCGTGCTGTGTGAATGTACCTTGAGAGATTTCAAACACAGGCTGGTGCTAGTGTGCTGCTTGCTGGGCTCGTGCCACAGCTTTCCTCTCTGGTTGGTGTGTTCTGAACTCTCTTATGCTGTCTGGCACCCATGTGTGGTTACCTGCCCATAAATAGATACTTCCTACCTTTTTCTGGAACTCTCCAACAAGCGGTTTGTGCAGTGTGCCCTGTGTCCTTGCACTAGTGCTGTAGTGCACTGGCTTGTGGGTGTGTAAAAGACACGTGAACGTGAGCTGCATCTTCTCTAAACTGGGAAATGATGAAACTGCTTGGCTGGCAGGGTATGCCACTAATTTATCCCCAAAGCTGGGGGAAACTCCCAATTTCTTCTGCATTTGGTAGGCATGAAGTGTTTGTTCAGGGAAGTATTGCTGAAGTCGGGTTATTGTGAAGGTTTTTTGTGACAATTGATGGCAGATACTTCAGGGTACTTTCCAATGACCATAAGGAGTCAGCTTTGCCATTTTCTGGCTTGAACTGGGACTTGTAGGTAATTATTTATGCAAATAGCATCCAAACAGAGCTCTGCACAAATGGAAACTTATTGCTTAACACAAGTGCTTACCAGAACCGGTAGAGAAGTTTCTGGAAGTAAAAGCTCTGCATTTGCCCAGTTGGAGGTGTGTTTATCTTGCACTAAGATTCTTAGAGAGCACAGAGAGCCAAAAAACCTGGCAGCCATTTCCAGAGGAGCATGTTTTCTTGCTGCTGCTGAGAAATCTGTAGCTCACCTTGGGATGATCAAAAGGATCATTTTATATCTGTGTGTTTCAAGTAAGATTTTAAAAGCCCCCCTGCCTTTATAGGCTTTTCTATTTCCTTACAGACTCAATACTAGGATTATCTATGTTATATCTTGTTTTTTTGTTCAGGTGATTACAATATGACATTTTGCTCATCTGAACAGTAAAAATAGATCTGCAAGTATAATTGTGGGCAGCGCAAGCCATGGAATTAAACAGTCACGAGGAAGTAGAGAGGAAGCAGGGTATTTTTTAGCATTCTGTCTAAAATTGCTATGTTTTAGCAATAGCAATCAGTGGCTTCAGCTTTCAACAGTTAGAGAAGAAAATGAAATGTAACCAGAACTGAGGCTGGTCTCTCTAAATACAGCTGCAGGATAAACACCTCTGCAAAAAGGCAAATTTAGAGAGGATTTCTTTGTCCAAGTGTGAAACCCACGTACTGTTTGTTTGACAGTCCTTTTGTTGGCAGTTTTGTGTTTGTGAACACAGTCCTCAGTTATTTTATTTTATGACTCTCGTACTGCTTTTATTTTTAATTTTGCTCCGTTAACTGGTGCATTGTGCAATAATTAGTCCCATGCTTTGATTCTCAGCTGTTATTTTTAATGAGTCTTGAGAAGAGTAACCTGTGGGAGAATTGCATGCTCTTTGTTACCATCCCCATGGAACTGTACATGCATCTAATCTGGATGAGTTCGTAATAGCCCTCAATTTTTGAGTAATACGGCTATTTTCTTCTTCATAGGACTGAGTTTGCCCTAAAAGAGATCATGTCATCAGGAGGAGCTGAAGATGATATTCCTCAAGCAGAGAGGAAAACAGTGACAGACTTTTGCTACTTATTGGATAAATCTAAACAGCTATTCAATGGCTTAAGGTTAGTGCATTTTTGACAGTATTCCTTCAGAAAAGCATCAGAACATACACTTTAGTGTGGGCGATGCCGAAGTCAGTTGGACAATGAACATTTTGAACTCGAATTTGTAAGTTTGTTGAGGAGAGAACGATGTGCACCTACATATGGGTAGTGTTGGACCGTGTATGTAAGAATGTCTGTAGGAGTAGAGGGTCACACATTTCTTCTGAGAGAGTAGGGAAGGAAATGTGAGGAAGGTGAGTGGAACATCTGTTGTGTCAGTTAACAGTAAGCTAGAAGTTGGAAATTCTGTGAAATGGATAGAATTCATACAGAAATGTTGTGTGTGAAGGACAGACGTAAGGAGTAGGTGTGGCTGTATTCAGTCAGCAGGAGGCAAGTCCAAACCCCCATGGTCTCTGTTCCAGAAAAAAAAAAAAGGAATGAGAAGGATTGGCCCAGGTGGGAGGAAACGGAGAGAGGGAATGTTTTGGGGGAAGAAATTTAGGAAGTGATAAACAGAAACATCTAAGCCATAGCCCTTATATGTCTGGTGAAACAAATGCTTAATCTGAACTGTGGAGAAAGGCCAAATCTGCATTTATCTACAAAACATCTGCAATAACATCTAGAAAGTCTAGCTGTTTTGTCAGCACCAATAAGAAGGGGAATAAGAGTAAGGGGAGTTCAAGGAAAATAGTTCATGTTTGGGTTTGGACAGTGACGTAGGCATCCTGTTTATGTCAATATATGCTGAGTTAAAGATCATGTATTCAGGAGCTGTTTTATTCCTAAGCTTTGCTGTAGAGTCTCTAAACAGGGTTTAGCTCGTATCTTGTTGGCAGTTCAGCCTCTTACTGGTCTCTGAGTAATACTGTATGTTTGGGCCCATATAGCATGCTGTTACTCAAACACAGATGGTTAGCAAAGATGTTTTTAATTCCTTCCCCCCCCTGCCCCCCACTATTGATAATCCTTTCATGTGCTTTAGAAGTTGATTACCAAATCCAAAACAAACAGTTTGTGCTCCAAAATCTGGATGGTGAATGGGCAGCAGAGACAAGGAGTTCCCGGTGGTTGCGTTCAGCATCCCATGAAACAGAGTCCAAAGCAAAAGGACTGGGATCTCGAGGCTGGGATTTCCAGGACCATATAGGTCATGACATTGGCTTTCTGATACAGCTTGCTTGGAATTTTGTCCTAAGTCACTATAGAGTACAAATGAATGCAGTTCGTGTCTGGATGGGTGATGCTCAAGTTGAGATCACAGGGGTGGCAGAGTACCCACAGCCCATCTGTTTTCCTCTGGACATGGAGGCAGTGAGGGCTCGTATCAGATTTCCAGATCAGAGATGTAGTTTCCGTGTCCATCCATGGTATTTTGCCAAAAAGAAATCTTATCCAGCCAGATGAAAACAAAATGGAACATACCTTTGGATGAAATTTGGGCAATAAAAATAGAGAGATGGGCTTCAGCAGCCAGCTCTGCTGTGCAAAAATCAACATACCGGGGCGGGAGCCCGCATCCGTCCTCACTGTAGCTTGACACAATGAATGTAGTTGCTTCTCGCACTGAACCTGACCACCGTTTCACCCTTAAGGCCTGTGATTCCTAGGGGCATAATGACTGGATCAAGTGGTGTTACTATGTTCAGGCACCTCCTCTGTTAGTGCTTGTTCTCTTCTGGGTAGTTCACCTTGGCAAGTATCCTAATTCTTAGTCCAGTTGCTTACTTTTCCCTCTAATACAATAAATGCATTTGATGCATGCCTGCCGCCTTCTGTTTTGAAGATGATGATGACCTTTGCTGCTGCGTTTTATGCCATTCTCTTGTGCCTACCATGTTTCATGGAAAAGAAGTGATGGGGGAGGGAGAGGAGAGCAATGATTTCCTTTCTGAAACCTCCTCTGGGCACTTGAGCTCCAGGGAGCTGAGCCTATAGCTGTGTTGGCAGCTGCTTAGCTGTTGCTGCTGCCAAAAATGCAAGGGCTCAGCCTGCCACGTCTTTGTTTCAGTAGCATTTCCTTCCTCTCTTCCCAATACAGATGCCAAATACAGCATTTGAGGAAAACACGCGATGATCTGCCAAGGTTGCTGCTCCAAAGTATACTTCATGGTCATACTGCCAGCGATACCATCCTTTTGCGTCCGTGCCTTCTAGAATAACCTAGGGGGGAGTTTGTCTTTCTTGTGTCTGTAGTCCCTTTTTGAACACTCCCAGCTATAAGTTAGAAACAGCTTAATGAAGAATGTTCCAATTGCTCTCTTCGCTCCTTTCCCCACTCCTGCTTTCTTTTTTCTTGGAAAAGGCTGGAAACAGGGAGTGTGTTAGGAAGCAATTTTTCCTGGTGTACTATCACCAGTTACTATTTTCTTTTTAATGTTAACAAGTGCTTAAATGTGTTCAGTATCACAGAGAAGCCTGAAACTTTAAGAAATGAAAAGACTTTCCACATATATCATGCTTTCCCAGATGATAAGGTTTTGTTGCTCGTTGTGTGGGCTGCAAGGATCATGACTGCTGTCCTTTCGTGGAAGAGGTGGTGGTGTTTAACCATTTTTTTTCTAGACTTCTAGTAAAATGCAAGTTGAACCTCTTCGTTTTGTTCCATGCTGCTGCTGATTTAGAAACAGCAGGACCCTGTTAGTGTCTGGTGATGCTGCAGGCTGTGCCCTGTCTGGTACTGGGAAGGGACTGGCTTCTCGAGGCAAGTTACCGTGAGGGTACTGGTGTGCTCGCTGTCTCTGCGGGTTATTAGAGGCAATGGGAAGCTACGCCACAAGGCCATTATCCCACTGCTGCTTGGGCTCTGGGAATAGGAGCCTGTTAATTACTACAAGCCTATGAACATAAAAGGAAATTGTCTTTTTTATCACCTGTCAAAACTGTGAATGTATTTAAAGCTCTGAATGTTAAGCTTCCAGTTATTGTAACCTTCCTTTTTGAAGTGTACTGCTGAGTCCCTAGGACTTTCTCAACACCTTTATGTCTCTGGAAGTTGTCCCTGTGTGACAACTTCCATGTGGTGCCGGCCAACAAACCTCAGCACCTTTAATTGGTTTGCAGCCAGTATCAGCTGGCTCCTGCCAACAGCATGGCTGGGATGAACTACTGGCAGAAAATGAATTATGAGCACACAAATAGGGCTGGTCTCTGCTGAGATTATACAGCAAGAATTGCATAAAATCCTGGACTGTCTATGGAGTGTATCCAGCAGCCACTCTCGTGTGGCGAGGGAGCCAGTGTGAGGAACCCATCCTTTTAGAACATCTGAGTTTGTGTCTGAGTTTGTGACCAGTTTGGAATGTTTTAAAAGCCAAGAAACTGGTAATGGATTCCCCTTGTTGTTGGAGGCTATTGTAGAGGTGTGTAACTGTCTTCCTCATCTGGATAGAACTGTCCTACATCAAAGCATCTCCAGTCCCTCCCCAGCATCTGGATTCTTTCTTGCTGCCTCTCCCTCCCTCTGGTCACACTGGCAGTGATCGGTGCCAGCCCGTGTGAGTATCCCTGCCACTGTCTCCTCTGTGTCCCGTGTCTCCAGCCAGGCACCCCCCAAGGAAGAGGAGGCTCTTGCCCTTTTCTCTCCATATTGCTCTGGTGTCCTTCTGTACATCTGGAGGTAGCAAAGTCTCTTGCTATAACGTAGGTCTTTGGCTCTCAAGTTGGGTGTGTGATTGCTTCTGGGTCATATATTCCCTGTCTCCTTCAGAGGGAGGAGCCGTATTAATAATCCACTCTGCAATCAGCCTGGTCTTTAGTATTCTTTTGGGCTATTTCTCACCAAATAATGCAGATCCTCTGCTCTGATTTAAAAAAAAATAATGCAATAAATGTCCTCTTTTGCTTATGCATCCATTTTCTCACAGCAAAATTTCCTAATACGTGGGAGCAACATGTATGATGTTCAGAAGACAAAACAGTAAATGGATGGCAGCGATGGCAGCTCCTGTCTGCAAAAATCTGTGGTGAAACCACAGTAATGAATTGTCATAAATGAAGTTTTATTACAGCCATGTCAGAATACTATCAAAAGAACAAGTGCTGCTGTCTGTTTCCATGGAGATCTTCCCCGTTCCCTGGGGAGCGGAGGACTCGCACGGCGTTGTGCAGCGATGCCAGCTGCAATTAGGCGAGCACGGGGCGTGAGGAATATCCGTGCGGACACCCAGCAGTGGCGGTGGGCAACGACGGCTGGGCATGTGCACGCTGCGTTAGCAGGCTTTGGAAAATGCCACTAATTTTCATATAATCAAAACTAATGCAGCGCAGCGAGTCGGCCTGGGCTTGACAGGAGTGCTTAGGCTGGTGCAGAACAGGGGGGGTGCCAGAGGCGCACGAGGGAGGATGCGGGTGAGGTGCAAAGGGTGTATTACCTCTGATGAGGGATATCTGCATAAACATGGTCAGCGAGTGGTTACCTGCTTATTTCTTAATTTGTGCACAAACCTACTTCTCTGTGTTTGAGAGAAGAGGGCTATGTTTTCTTGTTTTCTTATGTTAGACCTTTGCTCAAACGTCCTGAGCAGCTTGGCCTCGAAAACCCAATTTACTACTGGTCGGGTTCTTTGAGTCAATTTGCTAATTCGGTCATTCTTTAAGTTAGTGCCAGGGAACTTGGATTTTTATTATTTCTTTTTAATGATCAATTTTGGTGGTGTTTTGTATTTGTATTCACTTGTTTTTTTTAACATTGAAACTTGTGGATATGCTAATTATATTTTAACACTACCTCTTGCTATATCAAAACTTGCAATATATTAGACATGTATTTGGACAGTTTCTTAACTTCTTTTGTTTAGCTAAAATGTTTACATCTATTACAACAATAGAAAATGGTGAATCATTCATTGCAGTAAATGCTTTAAATTTGCATGTGTTTGTAACAAGCCATGTTTGGATGAAGATGTTGGTGCCCTGAAACACATGTTTATTCTCCTGTGTACCCCCCGCTGCACCAAAGTATGTTCCAAGGTGTTGAGCAGCAAATTGCAAGTTTGAGAGGATATTTTATTTTTTTTGAAAATCCTGCTCAGATTCTTCGGCATCTCCACAGAACAGCAGCAGTAAGTGCTGGAATGGTTTTCCAGGCTGGTACGAGTCATAGCTGATAACGGATTCATTTTACATGTACCAGCTACGCGAGGTCCCTTCAAGCTGTGTGGGAAGTACGGTTGGCTGATGAGCAAAGGAATATTAATTTCTTCTTCTACCGAGGGTGCTGTTAAAGCAATTCCAGTGACTAGAAAAGCGCCAGTACGTGGCTCTGGAAATCACAGCCTGCTGCTTTGCCTGTTGCACTCCTCCAGAGGATGTGGCACGGCTTCCAAAAGGTGGGGTTTCCCTCAGGCTCGACCTCCCAGCCTTGGAAGTGGAAAATGCTGCTTTTCTGTGCCCGTCTGCGGAAGACTGGGTGTTGGATGGTGATTGGGAGAGCATTCCCTGAAGAAATCGTTCTTGAATCAAAGGAAAGACTGTGCTATCTTGAAAAAGCTGCTCTAGTTCCACTTGCAGAGCTGTGTGCCTCCCTTGAATCAGCTGCAGTACAGATTCGTAAGCAATGTGCTCAGTGAGACCGAGGAGTTTTGGTCTTCTCTGTCACATTTGTTCCAAGATTCAAGTAATTCGCAGGTGATGGTCTTCTGTTAGGATGGAGAGCTCAACCCTTTGAAGCTAAAATCCTCAGGACTGGACCATAGTTTTGGGGGGGAGGTGGAGGGAAATTTATTGCGGCATAGAAATCGAGTGGAGGTGTGAAAGCAGATCTGCAGCAGATCAGCCTCATAGCACTGGAGACTGATAAGAAAAAAACAGGTCTGATGTTGTGAAATATCACTAACTATGAATTAGAGGGTGACAACCGTGGTGGTGGTGATGGAGCCATCTCCAGTGGATGTCATTGGTGAGCATCTCTGTGCTGGCTTGACCTGGTGACATTTGCACAGCTGATTTATGTATGATGTTATAGGGTCTGTCTCTGAAACACAGTGAACAGCCTCATCCATTTAAAAAAGATTATTTCCTTAATGAGTAGGAAGAAATATTATCGTCTAAATGAACTAATTTCCATTAGATTATTCTGCTTGCTCTTGGGTAGGGTTTTTTTTTTACTAGGATATTTTAAGAGTCCAATTAAGGTTTCTGTGCATATAACCATAAAATTATCTTACTTATCTTTTAGCAAGATAGTAAGATGTTTTCAATCACCTGCTGAAAAATGTGTGTAGAAACATGGTCATTTCCTGTTCAGAGGAACATCAGAGGATGTTCTGATGCTGCTGAGAACCTGTTAATATTGAGGAACCTTGATAAAGGCATGTTTACAGGGGCTAGAGAGCATGGATTCCTTTTTGCCCTGTAGACTGCATTTGTCCATAAATACCAGTGGTTTTGCACATCTCTAATCATTTGACTGGTGTGAACTCGCTCGTGGAGGGCACTGCTTCCATCTGCTGCTGTTCTGCCTTTGGAGGAACCACCCCAGAATCCCAGGCACATCTGGAGAGAAGAGGCTTATGTGCACTGTGTGTCATGTTCATAACAAATAGCATAAAAATACACTGTAAATATACTTTATGTTTCATAACATACTTAAAAGTGAATAGCTTACTGGTGGAACTGGTGGAAGCTGTTGGACAGGACCCATCTTGTTGAATCTTTTGGGGAGAGAGAGTCAGCTTTTCGTCAGGGGTCTGTGCAGGGGGACTGTCTGTCCGCGGCTGGACGAGTGCTTTCAGGTAGGACATTAGGGCTGGTGAATACTGGCTGGCAACAGACACTAGAATAACCAGAATAATTCTGCTGTTCTTTGAATAAGTGGTTGAATTACTGTTCTTGCGTTTGAAGGCCTAGTTATTGTCTTAGTAGGAGAAGTTTTACTTCAAAAAATTACTGTTAAGCCTCACACCTTCAGTTTGATGTTACAGCATCGTGTTCTTGTGTGTGGAACCTGCAGAGCTCAGGCAGTTTGAGATGTTGGCTCTCTGTGTCCCCAAACAGAAGATTTGCAAAATGCATGGGACCTTTATTACGACTGATAACTTTAATCCTTTTGCATTTGAAAAGTGACTAGAGAATTCATCTGAAAGTAGGAATCAGTAATTGGGAGACAGCACTGAATAATTTCTCCTCCCCCCAATACAGGCTGCTGTCTCATATATATGTATATGCCGTCTTTTCTTGTATGTGTGTTAAATGAATATGCTGTCTGGCTTGTGCCGTGGTTTTTGGGATATAGCAGTCAGCTCTCGGTATACGTATTTCCCAGGAGCCAGCCAGGACTCGCTCGCAGATTCCAGCAACAGCAGGTTTTGAGAACCCACAGGAACCATGGTTCTTGTCGTTCTGGGTGCGGGCAGAGTTATAAAGCATTTCAAGTCGGTTCTGAACAAAGCTGTTCTGACACTGACACGAATCCACTGCTGTCACGCTGGGCGGACTGGAGTCCACGCTGTAACTCTGCGTTTGTCGCTTCTCTGTTGCAGGGATTTACCTCAGTACGGGCAAAAGCAGTGGCAGTCCTATTTTGGGCGAACGTTTGACGTTTACACCAAGCTCTGGAAGTTTCAACAGCAACATCGGTAAGGGGATGCTGTAGGCAGACGTGTGGTGTGGATTTAAGTGCAGCTTTAATCTCTGGTGTGCCTGGGGGCCCCAGTTAAGATTGAGATTTCACTGTGTTATTCAAGCATGAAGGGAGGGAATAGTCACTTCCTGTAGCGCTCACAGTCTAATGAATTAAAATGTTGCAGAATTTTCAGTGTGACTTTTTTTAACAAAACCTTTTGCTCTACTTGAGCGCACGTTGCTGTGACACATTCCCAAGGAGAAGCTGGGACGGTGGCTTCTGCAGCGCAGAGCCCATCTGGAATGGTGTGAAGCGTCTTGCTGCAGCGTGGGCTCTGCGCTTTCGCACCTCGCGTTGGCTGCGCAGCCTGAGCGTTCTCCTGGGAAGTTGTGACCTTTTGTTGTGTGTATTTTGTGCAACATACTTATGTCTGGCTCTTGCAAGTTCCTGCAAGATAAATGGTCCTTGTTGTGGCGTGTGTGCGCAGTGCTGTTGGCTCTGCGAGGGGCTGCTACTGGGAATGCCACACCAGGGATGAAAGCTGAATTTGGCCCTACAACGGCTCTTTGTCTTGTCTGGTGTGAAATTCTGGAATGCCTTTTAATCTTTCTTTTCTCTCTTGCGAAATAGACAAGTATTGGACAATCGGTATGGGTTGAAGCGGTGGCAAATTGGGGAAATTGCTTCCAAGATTGGGCAGCTCTATTACCATTATTAGTAAGTAAGCACAGAAGAGGATTCAGTAGGGGGACACAGTGGTAGTGGCAGCTCCGTGGCAAATACCTGGATGCTCAGTCAGGAGAAATCAATGTATCAGTCGAGTCATGACGCCTGTCTCTGAGTGAGAAGGCCCCTGGGACTGCAGGGGGGTGCTGCAGAGAAAGGCACCCGTGAACCCCATCCCACATCGCCCATCACGCTGATACTGCCCGAGGACTTACCTCCTGCCTCAGAGGTCTCTCTGAGTCTTCCACCTGTGCTGCGTTTGACTCTTCTGCAAAAGTGTGATTTACATGTTTGGGAGCTTAATGTCCCTTTAAACTTGGGAATTAACCTGTCACCTGTACATATGGGTACAAGATGGGCAGATTGGATTGTTATCTGAAATAGAGTCCAAGCTCTGAAATCTGTCATCCCAGCAGGCACAAAGAGAGTCTGGCTTTCGCGCGCTGTTACTTGAGGAGGGAGTTTTGCCATTGATGCACAGGATGGCTGAGGGGTAGGAGGGGAGGGTTTGGCATGGATTTCACCTGAAGCACTGAGCTAATCTGAGTCTTCCTCTGCAGCTTGCGCACTTCAGAAACCAGCTATCTCAATGAAGCTTTCTCCTTCTATTCAGCAATTAGGCAGAGGTCTTACTACTCTCAAGTCAACAAAGAAGACAGGTATGTCTGAATGAACGCCCTTGTTTTTTCAAGACTGGAACAGTGTATGAAAGCAGCAAATAACTATAAATGGTAGGAGCATAACTGGGGTAAGATTAGCATTGTTGAAGGAAGTTTCTTTTAATCCTACTGCCATGATTGAAAACCTCAGGGAGAGATTTGCTGTAGGACTGGAGGAATATTGTGTTGTCTGGTCCTGGCTAGAAAGCTATTAGCCCCAAAGTTTTGTTATGTTGAGCCCCGAGCAGTGTCAGTGCTGGGACCTAGTATGCTGTGGCTGGAAGGTAGGGCAGTTGGGCTGAAGCAGAGGAACCTGATTGATTCTAGTCAGGCTTTTCAGGGGGACATCAGTTAGTACTGCAGTACAACAGCCCTCTGTGACTGCCTGGGACGAGGTCCAAGAGCTTCAGGAGGTGTAACGTCTTCCTTTTGAGACACTATACTGAGAAAGGGACACTCAAAGCAGGGCTGTGTGGTGACAGCGCAGAAAATGTGCTGCCTGCCAAGAACATAGACAGAGATAAATAAAAATAGGTAGAGAACTCAGTTCTGGATCCTGATTGTATGTTCCAGCCAGTAAACCTGCGTTCTCCCACTACAGTAAAGTTAAAGAAGAAATGATGTGGAGTCATCATCAAGATAAACGCAGATGGTTAGTTAGGGAGTTTCCTGCCAAGCATTCAAGGATGTCTGGACTTAAACTAATTGCGCATCTCTGGTCTTGCTGATGTCTAAATGCACCTATGTGCCACAAAAAATGAAAGTTTCCTTGCTCTGTTCTGATATCTGTTGATCCTATTATCTTCTCTCTTAAAAGTCTCTTGGTTTCAGTCTGAGTGGTTGAGCTGTTTCACACAAGGTAGGATTGACCAAGCATGTTTCTAGATGCTGTCAGAAGAGTTTAGGAACAGATGAGTAATTACGGGCTGTGCTGACTTGCAGATCTCTGAGTTGTCCCAGGTGGGTGAGCTCAGAGCCAGCAGTGATCCTCGTGCGATGCACTGGGGTCAGAGTGCCCAGGAACTCTCAGAGGGCTTGAGGCCTGTCCTCGTGTGAGAAGCTGTGGGGAAGGGGGAGGCTGTGCCTTTCTTGATGTATATTATGTCCCTGTACTCAATTTTAAATTAACCTCTAAGCAGCCAGGTAGCTATTACCTCCACGTGAATTCAGTTAGAACTCTTAGTGTGTGGAGAGTTCAGCCTTGCTCTGATCTTCAGTTCCTCCTCTCCCTTACCCCTGTTGCCTGCCTGTGTTCTATTTTAATCTCAGATTTGGCCGTGGTGTTTTTGTTGTTGTGTTTAGGCCTGAATTAGTGGTGAAGAAGCTGCGGTACTATGCAAGGTTTATAGTGGTTTGTCTCTTGCTCAACAAAATGGATGTTGTAAAGGACCTTGTAAAGGTATGTTCCTATGAGGATAAAGGTGTGAAGGGGTGGGAGGTTACAGTTTTTTTTCAGGGCTTTTCTGCTAATTAAGGAATCCATAATATAGTCTATTTCAGTTGAAGTGCCACTCATTAGATCGATGTTATCTGCTGCTGCTGTGGTATAGCTTTTCTTTTCTCTTCCCTTCCAAATTGCTGTCGCTCTGTCCCACATCTAGAACACATCCTGCACCTTCCAGAGGCCCATCCACATTAAACCTTGCTAAATGATGTAGCTGTTACTATGAACTTGGGGAGGCTGGATCTGCCTCTGCCGTGGGAATAAAGCACTGAATGCCCATAAACATTAGGTACAACATGTCTTTAGGTACAACAGAGAGCACAGGCCAATGTTCATCGTTGCTTTTCTACTATATCTGACATCCAACATAGTGAATATCTTCTGTGAATCAGACATTCAATAATGATGCTTTAAGCTGAAGTGATTTGATAGCATTGTCGGAATGCCAAGTAAAAATATTCCAGTCGCTGCAGCCTGGAGAGGGAGGTCCCCTTTAACCAGTCATGCTGCCGGCAGCCTTGGGACTGACAGTTCTGTGTAGGCTGTTGTCGTGTCTGAGCTCACTTGAACTGCTGGCTTGGCTTAGCAGCAGCTAAAAAAGCTGTGCCATTCACTTTCTTAATGTATTTACAGTTACTTGGAAGCTGAAATTTGAGTCCTTAGTATCCATAGCTTATGGTAACAACCAGTGACATAGCAGTACGTGAGTGGGATTGTTATACTTAACTCCAGATATTCTTTGCGTTTGAACCTACTTAGAAGACACTTTGCATTGCCAAAACTCAGTGTAACGTTGGCATTCTGTCTCCTGAAAGAGCGCGTTTTGGCTGGCATGTTAGTCATAAGCGTGCTGCATATGTTCTCAAGTCATTTATTTTTTTTATTATTATTCTTAAAGGCCAGCACAGCTAGCCAAATTGTAAAGTTACTGCCTGCCTGTTAAGCTCTCAATTTAAGAAGTGACTATGTCTGTCTCTGAACTTTTTACATCAGGAGCTGTCGGATGAAATCGAAGACTATACTCATCGTTTCAATACTGAAGATCAGGTGGAGTGGAACCTGGTTCTTCAGGAAGTGGCAGCGTTTATTGAGGTGAGAATACCACTCCCTTTTAGCTGTTAGTTTAAAGGTAAAATTTTCTGACTTGTTTCCCGCAGTGTTCCTGTGTCACCTCCTCTCTGGGGCAAGCAGGGGCACTATTCTGTCCAATTGAACAATTGAGCTGTCTTCACTGTACTAACGGTGAGAGCCGTTAAGTGTCTGACAAGTCAGACCTGGTCATGTAAACGTGTTGAAGGCAGAAGTGTGAAGCTGAGATACCCTGGGACACCTTACCGTGTCTGCTCTTGGTGTTCAGAAAGTGGTAGAATTGAAAGCACAGCAGTTACCCTGGTCAATATTTCGGAGAGACTGGCAACTCCAGTTCTCTGTGGAAGCCAGTCCAATTTGTTGATGTTTCGGTTGTGTTTCAAAGGGCACTTGAGTCTATTACCCTGGCAGTGCACAAGCCGTGTGTGATGGAAAGTGCGGTGTAAGCACGGTGGTTAACTGATAGGCTCCAGCATAACTGTAATGTGAGCAACTTCTAAAGTTTGTTAAAAGGAGAATAGATTATTTCTTTTATTCTGGCAAATGAGACCGTTTTCTACTTTCCCCCTTTTGTACAAGATGTCACTATGTAACATGAGTATTTATTCAAATACTTCCAGAATGCACGGCAGCATTATCATTTGCTCATCCCCTTTGCTATTTATTTCTCGGAAGGGAAGGTGAGCTAAAATAGTGCAGTCTTCTTCTGTATTGTAGGAAAGTTTAGTTTATTCTGCATGGATTTGTAAGGTTGTTGATGACATTTGGTTTCTCAGGTAGAGAAAAGCTGAAGCAGAGTAAATGTCATTTGAGGAACTATGGGTTTTTTTCCTTCCTGTATCTTCACGTGCTTGTACCATGTATTTGGTTGCAGTCCCTAAGAGCTGTTGCTTTTCCAGGTGGTAAGGCATTACTCTGCAGCCTGCGTACAAATATACAAATACATGTATGGCAAATGAATTAAAAAAATCTGCCTCAGTTATGAAATGTTTACTGGAAGTGACAAGACCTTTGGACTTCTCTCTGACTGCAAATCTGTATGTTTTCTTGAGTTCCTGATTTATTCTGGTTGCTTTTTTTAGGCAGACCCTGTCATGGTTTTAAATGATGACAACACCATTGTAATCACCTCTAACAGGCTTTCTGAAACAGGAGCTCCGTTGCTGGAGCAGGGGATGATAGTGGGACAGCTTGCTCTTGCAGACGCGCTCATTATTGGGAACTGCAACAACCAGGTAAAGGAAATTCCAGGGACTTGGGTTTGTGTCTTTGGAGTTCAGAGTCCTTCCCCCGTGACATCCCTTCTGGTCACACAATACAGATTCCAACAGAGGTGAACTTTAAAATATTTTGATTGTGACATTTGCAGTGGCAGCAAGACGAGGTTCTCAGAAACAAGGACTAAAAAAGGAATGTTAGATATTAAACCTGTGGTACTGACCTCTTATTGCTTGTATTCATCATGTCAATCAAGTAGATACAATTGGTTTTCATATACTGGATCGTTCCTAACATTCAAGCATGAGAGGCCTCTGGGATACGCCTAGAAAAAGCCTGACTTAGGCTTTCACATGACATACCCCAGCTTGTTGTAATTTCAGTTGCAACAGGAAGGGGTTTTCAAAAGACATTCAAGATCTTGTTTTTTAGATGATGATGATAGTGAAGTTGTGCAGACTTCATGACTTCTCTCTTTTCAGGTAAGCAGGGGAGTTGTATCTGAACTACAGTTTGTGTATCTTTTTCAGATTTTGTCTAAATTCATAGTATATAGCAGTTTCAGCACTTAACCCCAGAGAAGCCTGTAGTTTGTGAAGCAGGGCTCTGCAGTAGGGTCAGCTGGCCTGGTAGACCAATAGTAGACTTTGTCCTCCGTGAGCTCTTCTAAAAGTCCTTCACAGGTCTTTAGAGATTCAATGATACTGACGGATCCCTGAGAGACAAAGCGGTCTGCCTGGTACGCGGTTGAATCTCTTATCTCGATAATTCCAAAGAAATACTGTTTAATCTGTACCCAGTTTAATCTGTATGCAGCAGAATAAACTGTTTGACTCTTTTGCAGGTGAAGTTCAGTGAGTTAACAATCGATATGTTCCGAATGCTGCAAGCACTTGAAAGGGAACCAATGAATTTAGCGTCACAAATGAACAAACCTGGAATGCAAGTAAGTTCCATTGCAGTGACAAACCTGGCGACATCCGAATTGGGTATTTATGTTTGGTTGGTTTGTTTTAAATGGTGAACTCTTTCAGCGCTGTCACCGTGCAGAAGAGGGTAGTGAAGCTGGTGTAACTCTTACTGGACATTAGTGAAGAGTAGCTCAAAGCTCTGGAGTTTCATCCAAGTAATGGCGCTTTTTTTTTCTCCATAGCAAACCTTCAATAGTAGAAAAGAATAGCAGAAATGGATATTTGGGCATGATTTCCCAAATGGTTTAGAGGTACTTCTGAAGGGATGCCGTGCCTGTCCTTGTCCACATACACTCACCCCTTCCTTTGGCTCCCTCTAGCAGTCAGGCAGCCAGATAGTCCGTCCGCTCGCTAAGTCATCTGGAAGTTAACTACCCCCTTCAGAGAAAGCATAAAAAATATTTTATCTGGAGGCAAAAGGAAGTATGTAGATTTTCATTTATTTAATTGAGATGAAGAGTAATTTTTTTCACTCTATTCTTGGGTGATGCTTCAGAGAAGAGGGATTTAGGTAACAAATTTAAATGGGGGATAATATAAAGTTGTGGTTCAAACACTGTGCATCTTGCTTTTCCATGCAGTAGGCAACGCAGCACGGGTAGCCCATTTGTGTGGGAAGCATGTTGAAGATGAACATTCTAATAAATAGAAATTTGGAGGGTTATGAAACTGCTTTGGTAACATACTGTTGTTGGCTTTTTGTGTTCTGTTTTGTTTGTCTTTTTTTAACAGGAGTCAACAGAGAAACCAGCCAGGCGGGAAAACCCCCACAAATATCTACTTTATAAACCAACTTTTAGCCAGCTATATACATTTTTAGCAGCATCATTTAAGGTTTGTGAAATTGGTGAATTTATTTGTAATAGAAAAATAACATAATGGTGTGTGACACTGAATAAAATGTGGTTAAGATAATCTTTTATACTTTGAGATAATGAAGCCTTTTTGGCGTTCTTAAAATGTTCAATATGATCTTCAGAGAGGATGGAAGTATTAGACATATGTGTAATTTGTGTAATAAAGGCAGATCTGTTGACTGCTGTTAAGGGAAAGAAAAGAAATTAGTTTTAAGACAGAAGCCCAGCCCGCTGTTCCTCTTAAGCACTGTGTATTCCTGGTAGGTCTCCAGTTCTGTATCCCCTTAGACTTGTAGCTCTCTCCTGTATGTGCTGTGTTTTTATCTGCCTGTCTTATTTCATTACCCACTGCTCTCTTCCATGTAAGTAGTCTATATGTTTGTAGACCTTTTTAATACAGTTGATGGGATTATTTTAATTTAATAAAGTTGTTGGGTTCATTATACTTAATTATGACTGTAAAAGTTGGCAACTTAGGATTTAGTAGTAAAACCAGAATATGAATCCTATAAAGAAACACGTTTCAGTTTGTTTCAAGGAACAACTGTAAAGGAACAGCTGGTGAGGTGAAGGAAGTGCATCCTTACTAAGAGTTTTGGGTGCCTGTGCGCTCAGCCTCTTGCAGAAATCAAAAGCATCTGTTTCCTCATGCAGACAGCTCGCTACAGAGGTGGGAATTAGATGTCTTTTACAGGTCTATGCAGAAACCTGGGTGTGTTGTGCTCATTGTCCCACTGCGAAGGGTCAGGGGGAAGAGGCAGATGTTGCAGACTCTGGGGTACTCGGAAATAAAGAACTTCCTTTAGGATCCTGAACTGCTTGGGAGTTTGGGTCTGTATGGACCCTGGCGGCTGCTGGTTTCCATATCTTGGAAAGCCTCAGACCTGGCTGGGCAGTAAGAGAGTCTGTGTGGATGCAGATGCTTTTTAAATGCTGCTTGAGCCTCTGATATCAGCCTAGAGGTCTGCGTGGGGAAAAAAAGTATGACTGTATCATGAGTTTCCATTTCTGTCTGTGTCTATTTGAAGGGGTGTCTGTGGTGGGGATCGGTATATACACATAGGAAGAACAGAGTGAAGGGATGCCAGGAATAGCCCAATCTTAAATGACAAAGTATTTATGAAGGTGATGATTGAATATTAAAATCAACTTATACATTTCATCCCTTGCCACTCTTCTCTCTCTTGGACTTTCAGGAGCTGCCTGCAAACAGCGTGCTGCTGATTTACTTGTCTGCCACGGGCGTGTTTCCATCAGGTCGTTCGGATAGTGAAGGTACAATAAAGGAATGCTCCCTGTCATGAACAGGGCTTGAATTCTCTTTATGTTCCAGGACAAGTGACCAAGAAAGATGTCACAAAGCTCCTTTTAAAAGACAAGTCAATTTTACTCTCCTATCTACTTAGTAAGATAGCCTTTTTCCCCCCGAACAATAGGAAATTCCCCGAGTTTTAATTAGTGTGCATTAACCTGAGACCTTTTCAAAGGACATATCCAGGTGTTGATGCATCTGAAGTATTAAAAGCTTCACCAGACTTGCAGACCACGTGGCTCAGTTGATGCATCAGTGCAAAGTTAATAAAATGGCTAAATGGCACTTGTGATTCTTTCCAATCTCCGGTACTACGAGACCCACTGCTCAGGAGATGGGTGGTGAAAGGGCTGAAGCGTCTGCAGGGATGGTGGATTTGCACGCTGGTTAGCCTGACAATTCAAGCCCTTCTCATGATTCTTGACAGTTCCCCTCACCTCATCCTCCTGTTCTTTGCAACTTAGCAGAATATTTGGATGCAGCTGCAATCTAAAAGCTGAGAAATGGTTGGCTGAAGCAAACACAGTCAAAAGATCTGTTTATACAATTTAAGGAAAAAAAGAAAAAAAAGTTTTTAACATCCTAAATATTGTACACGCCTCATCTGTTTGAGACTTGCATTCCTTTATAAGATGCATGCCGTGTCCACCCCGATGCATGATTTGTAGAGCACTCAAAATGTTAAAGGAAAAAAAATCCCTGTCAGCTCTGGGTTGCGGCAGTGATTTTTTTAAATGCTTTTAACATTTTACTTTTTGCTGCAACTTGGTGATAGGTTCTAACCCGCCCGTGTTCTTTAAAGCCTGTGTTCTGTCCTCTTCACTGCATGGATTGTTTCAGCTTATTCCAGAGCCGCGTAGTCAGACTTCACTTCTCACTAACTGACTCCCATCCCCACTGCAGCCTTTCAATAAGGTGGCGGAGTCCGTACAGACCAAAAAGTTCTGCCTTATTAAAAGGGAGAGCAGCTGCAAGTTGCACTGTTTATTGCCTGTAAACCATTTGTGTCTGATCACGCAAGACATTTGTAGCAGTGTGAAATTAATATGTGTTCTGTTCCTAACTTTGTGTTCCCCAAGCTTCCCTTAAAATGGAAAGGTGTCTGATGGATCCAAACCTGAAAAAATAGTTTGGTGGCCAAATAGGGTCAACCAATCCTGCAAATGTATAACAGAATGAGGAGATCCTCATACTTTATTTTACTAACGTTAGTGACATTTCATCCCCGTATCAATAACAGAAATATTTCCTGGTATCATTAACACATTTTTTTTGTGGGGCATTTACTTTTTATAGCCATTACTTTAGCGTTTGCTCTCCATCAGTCAGGCGGGTAGCTCAGTTGTGCAAATTTAGCAGAGTATTTCTTTAGCCTGCCTTAGGAACGCGTGCCCAGGCTGTGTGCATTTCAAAATTGTGAGTTCTGTAGTTGAAATCTTAAAAAAATAAACCTTTTGCTGCAGATCTGAAATCTGCTTAAAATTGTTTTGTCCTTTCTAGGAGTATTTGTGAGCATATTTGTTCTCTGAGCTTTCTCTGCTCCCCTTCGCAGTGTTGTAACTGCAGATGACAGTATTATATCTGTTCTGAGAGGCTCTGGGGGTTTTGATTGATTTAGCCTTATTTTTTGATCAAATTCTGAATCTAGAATATGCTACCTCATATAGTAATTTTACAAAGGCATTGATTTTCTGCATGAAATGTGGAATGGGTTTTAATCTTTTTGCTATGTAACAAGAGCCAATTTGTATTAAGTTTGTGAATAAATAGCAAATAAATAAATTAGAAGTTATGAAGTTGGATTGATTGCTTCTGTTTAACAGATCCTGAAACTACTAACTAACTATCCAATTTTATGCATTTTTAGTAAAGTTTCTGTATTCCTTCATCCCCTCCTACAACGGCACTAGCTCAGATTCACTTAGTTTTTTGGGATTTGTGGTTGCTTCCTCCCTTTCATAAAAGTCATTAAATCCATAACACTGGTGAGTTGCCTCTGCTGATTTCAGCTTTCTTTTTGCCATGTGTAGGTCCGTATGATTTTGGTGGTGTCCTGACAAATAGCAACCGGGACATTATAAATGGGGATGCTCTCCACAAGCGAAACCAGTCTTACAAGGAGATGCACTGGTGAGTCTCATGCGTGTGACAACTGCAAATTCAGAAGAATTTTCCTTTAACAGGAAAAAACCCAAATTATCAAAGCCTTTTGAATTCAGACTCTTCAGTGCAGGACACCATAATGCAGACTGGCTCGAAGTTGAACAACTAGAAATGAATATGCAACTCTAAATGATGATTTAAACACTCAAAAAGTATTGCTGTGACTTAACGTAAATTCTTTATTACTGGAAAACTTCAAATTAACGGTGGATGAGTTCTCAAGAAGATAAACATCTCTGGTTGGGAAAGAGCTAAAAAGAAGTCCCATAGCCCAGACTAAAGAGAATGCCAGGTTAGTCTGGCAGCTGTTCTCTGGGGCTGAATCTGAGGACAGGGGCATGATGAACGGGCAGCAGTGTGTGGGGGACACGTGTCCGCTGTCACAGCCCTGCGGCAGCACGAGCGCTCTGTAAAGCCTCACCCCTTTTTCTCTTTTCAGTCTTCACCCCGGAGATCTCTACCCTTTCACCAGAAAGCCCCTGTTCATCATTGTGGACTCATCGAACAGTGTCGCCTATAAGGTAAGGCTCCTGAAGGTGCTCCTGGTACGGTAGGACACAGTGTCAACCCCTAGTTAGCTTACACTTTTAACGGGCTATTTTTTTTAAACAGTTTGTATTCAGTCTTTCTTTTCTTTTGAGGTTGTGCATGCTAGTCAGGATCTGATCCTATGAATAGGAACAAGAAGGAGAAGCACATGAACAGCCGCTCATTGGGAAGTAATAAATCCTCCTGGAGGGAAAAAAGGTTCAAGATTTCCAAGGTCTCTGGTGGGAGGTTTATTTTTGTTATATACCAAAGACATGGTGTGTGTGCATGGGGGAGGGAGATAACTAATCTGCTTGGTTTTTTTCCAGTCATCCAACACTTAGTTGCTTTTAAGCAACAGAAAGGAGTCAAAGCATTGAGCCTGATCTTATAAATCACGGGGTGTCTGTGTCTGAAAAGTATCTGAACCAAGGAAATACGGAGACCCAAATTAGCCTGCAGTGCTACTGCAGAGGGGTGTCTGCGGGGCCAGAGAGCCCCCTCCCTGGGGGGGCGTGCACTGAGGGTGGAATTGCTCCCTGCAGATCAGCCGGGGGGGCTGCTTTTGGGTAATACAGAAGCAGGCGTTTCCAGTCTCAGTTGCCACTTGCATCTGGAGAGCATTCGGACACTTATTTAGTTCATGAATGGAATATTAAGAATGGGCTGTATCTGGGGAAAGTGCCACTTCCTTCTGTCTTCCTTTTTATAGCTCCATTATGTGCAGTGAGAAAAGTGAACGTTCGCAGCTGCATTTCCGAGGAGGAACAGGGACGTCTAGTGGCCAGATGGACTTGTTCCGTCCTCAGTATCCACAGTCTGGCGTTTGTTAGAAAGGCATTTGTTAGCCAGCGAGAGGTTCTAAATCAGTGATCGGTAGGACTGGAATAGTTCTGTATTGAGCCAGGGAACTTTATCTGACAGTCTCAGTAATGCTCTGGCCTCTCCTACAGGATTTTTGGTTTGGTGTATTGTAATGCCTTTCAAAGGGCTTGTTAAATACTACAGTGTTTAACGTCACCACACTAGATTTCAGTGCAAATCTGGATTTTATTAAATTCCCTTCCCCATTTAAAGGGAGGGAAATACAGTTAGAATGGTTTACTTGTCTTTCTGAGAAAATGAGGATTTGGTAGGGATTTATTTTCCTCTGCTTTTTCCTGACATTAATTCCAGTATAATAAACAGGGGGGTTGGTTTGGTTTCAGGGTAAAAAGTGTGGCTTGGGTTTTTGTTTTGTTTCGGGATTTTTTTACCCCCTTCCTGAAAGATGTAAAGTGGGTCAGCTCTGTAGGAGAGAGGAAGGGATTCCTGGCGATCCTTAATTCAAATACAGCTCGGCCATGGCAGGGTTCTGTGCACAGCCTAGAGCAAAACATCTTTTTGAGGTGATGGATTCCCACATGAGAATCCCCCATCTCACATTCTCTTGTGAGAATAACTGTCAAGCCTTTACTGTAGAATTTGCTTATTGTATTACATTTAAATTTTATCATTGAATATTCTTTGGCTTTTGTGGGCACACAGTAAGCAAAACCTGTAACCTTGGTTAGTTTCTTGTCCTTGTTCTGCAGTGAACTGACCATCAGTAGAGTAAAATCCTCCAATCTTGAGCACTGAGCAGCTGGTGTGAGAGAACGGCTCTGCCGGTACGTAAGGACTATAGAAATGGGAGTCTTGGAAGTATTTCAGGACAGGAT
>KZ506793.1:27150-40867 GCA_002844005.1 Limosa lapponica baueri | reverse complement strand
CAAGAACAAACTGGAAACATTTACTCTGGAAATAAGGTATAAGTGTTTCAGAACCAGCACAATTATCACTGGAATGAACTCCCCAGGAAAAGGGTGGATTCTCAAGACTGGATGTCTTTCTGGAAGTTTTGCTTTAGCCAAACACAAGTTATTTGGCTTCACACAGGAGTAGCAGGGTGAAATTTAAGGACCTGTGATATACAGGAGATCAGACTAGATGATCTAATGGTCCCTGCTGGCCATAAACTCGATGAATCTATGCAAACATGCCAGAGAGCCCTCAGCTGAGATATCAAGTTAACTTTCAACACAAAACTTTTCACAAATTGGCTCCGGTGCTGCAGGTCGTTCAGGATACAAGCTCAGCTCTTCAAGGCTGCATCTGGTTAAGCACTGGAAGGGAGATGACCCAGGGAGAGCCGTTCTTTGTCCAGCAGGTAAAGGAGGAGGCCACGTGCTGTGCACTGAAGCAGCCCCAAGCAGCAAAAAGCAGCTTAGTCTCAAGCACATACTGTTTGCCAGGAGTAAACAGCGTTCCCTTCCTGCGATAGAAAACCGACACCAAGAAACGTGTGATGAGTCCTGGTCACAAGAGATCTCCTGTCGATGTAGCTCAGGGTGTTGTCAGCCTTCTTCACTGCTCCGGAGGAGATTATTTGTGGGGTTAAAGCACAAAGGAGAGAGATAATATGAGAAATTAAGAAAGGTGAAGACTGAAGAGATCTAACCCTGAAAGGCTTAGGATGGAGTTAGGCCAACAGAGAAGACATTTGGACAACAGGCTGAGCAGAGACGGAGCCTTCCAGGAGGATGAGAGCATTATCGCACGCAATCCTCACGCTCCCGCTCTCCGACAGGGATAACGGCAGCCGCTCACAGCCAGCCCGTGCCCCACGTTCCCAAAACCTGGAGGTAGTTGTCCCCTCAGTTGCACTCCTGGAGCCTTCACTTCTACCTGAGCAGTGTAACACAGGGCATGAGGGCATCTCCCTCTCCACTTTGAATCACGCAGCAATGAAATCTGCTGGGGAGGAAGAGTAGAGCCAAGGACAGAGGAAATGACACAGATTCCAGCAGGTTCCACTCCCTGATCCTCCGGAAGGAAGTTTCTTTCCTAATACCCACCTCCACAGTGGATACGAAGCCCGTCTGGAAATGGCTCATTCAACACCAAAGAGAAACAAACATTCCCCATGGCAGAATTAAGAGGTTTGGCTCTGGAATACGAGATGCCCATCCCAAAAAGCGTACAACAGACAGCAGAAAAAGTTGGCGTGGGCCAACTTCAGACAAAGATCAAGGTTAGACTAACACACACACACACCCAAAAATAAAACCTCAAGAGAAATCACTGTCTACAGCCTTCACCCTGCTCTGGGAAATTTCCCAACCCTGCTATTAGGCACTTTACTTCCTTTACCTCTACTGCCAATTCTGGCAGTATTCTCATGTGAAGTGCAAACTCTCCCTTCCCCAAATCACCCTGCAGTGCCTGGATCATCAACCCCGCTGCCACGAGAAAGGACTAATGTGCAGCAGCAGGAGGGGGTTTGGTTACACACAAATCCCTGGCTGATCAGCACCAGCAGGAGAGGAAATGAGGAAAGAGTGACTGACAGGGAAAGGCGGTTTCTGGATGATTGTACTTGGTTTTAGAGTATGAGAAGCTTGTTGGAACTTGAAGTCTCGCCCCCCCTTCCCCTCACCACAGCCTCTCTGAGTACTGGGATACAGCAGAGCCCCTCACACAGGCATAAGTCATTCGTGTCCCTGTAGCGCTCCCACCTCTGATCCACCACGATACTTCTACACACATTAGCACCAGATGCCTGTTACCGGAAGGAGAACATGTCGGTGTCTCTCCCGTTCAAGTAACATTAGTCCCTGCCTTGTTCTTCACAGTTAAATAAAACCACCAACATGGTCTAAAAAGAAAAGACCAAAAAAAAAGATCAACACCAACTTCTGGAAAGTCTTACCGATAGCTTAGCCTTCACTTTCTGGGTAGTGACAAAAGGTCAAGCTGCGCTGGAAAGCAACATGTGGGTTCTACACGACAGGCGTGCAGAGGCTAAATCAGTAACCAGGCTCTGCGAGCTCGGCCGAGCTCTGGCAGCCTTAGCGGAGCAGCGCCGAGCATCCACAGAAGATCACAAGCCTGGACAAGGTGCAACAGCGTTTCTGGTTGGATTGCTAATGCAGGAACCGCAGCCGAGAAGGTTTTTTACTTTGAAATGATGGTAATAAAGAAAAAAAGAATTTATTAAAAAAGTGTAGGGAGGGTGCACAAGTGGTGGGCAAAAAAAAGCCAGTGCTCAGCTGCATGGCTGAATGTCACGTCTCAAACCCAGAGAGGCTAGAAGTGTGGTTTTAGTGTTTAACCAGTTTCAACTGCAGCCTGGCACTCTTTTACTTCCTCCGAAGAGAAGTCTTCTCACTGCTAGGGGGAAAGAAACCAACCTTACCACGCGAAACCAAACGGCTAGAGTAAAAATAAAGCCCCAAGGTGGTTTGGTGACCGAGGTCACATTAGGAGGCGGAGGGGTTGCAGGCTGGGGAAAGCACTCAGAAATACTCACGCTGCCAACCGAGAAAGAGATTACAGAAAAGAAGGTAGGGCAGAGAATTAACATGAGTCCAGCAGTAAAGAGGCTGAGAAGGCTCTTTCACACGCCACCAGCTCCCCCATGCTCAAAACAGTTTGTAAACCGTTTCCTAAACACAAAGGAAAAAAAACCCCAGACCTAGTCCTGACCTCCACGAATGAGTAACCAAACCCAACAGCTTCCTGCAAGCTTGCAGGAGCGAGGGAAGGAGACTACCAGGGCAGGACAGAGGGAATTCCAGGTTTCTCCCTCTCAAGTCCCGCTTCAGGCACAAAAATCAAGGATGCAACATCTCTTGCTGCTTTTTCACGTGGGTGGTGGATAAAGGAGAGAAATAAGGAGGGGCAGCCTCCAGCTGATTGCTAGTACCTAACATTCCCCCCTGCAGAGAGATTCTCTGCTTGTTTTTGTGCCGCAGGGGAGGCTCAGCAGTGGCCTGCACTGCAAAGGTGCGGGTCGAATACAAGCAGCAGGCTGGAGGGGAAGCACTACCTTCCCTTAACAGCGAGGGCAGACCATAATGCACCAGACCACAGACGGGATCACTCGCGTCAAATACTCGAGAGCACTTAACCGTAGGGGAGACAAACTTCCTGAGTGAACACAAGCCACCTTCCTGTAACACGGTGCTGATGGCAGCCTGATCCAAGGCCTTGCTGCAAGACCTTGTGTATATCCCACTACCGGCTCGTGCGGTGAGAAAAACCGAGGGGATACTCCCTTGCACGTCCCCTCCCTTTGGGGACACACCTACGTCACCGCTCTGGTGTGGCTCAGATGTTTAACAGGCGTGAGAAATGGCTTCAGCAGAAAAGCCTGCTGGGCATCTCCAGTCGTGGTTTCCGTTCCCTCCGCTCTCTGCACAGGCATAGGGTGTTGGGTAAAAAAAACCCTGAAAACAAGCAAGAGTCAGTACAGGTTTCCAGGGCATTGTGGGCAGCCTGTAGGGTTACCTTTTTGGGGAGTCATGTCCCAGCAGCAGGGAGAAGGTGGGCATGACTGTGCTTTCACACCACCCATCTAAACCATCAGCACAGACTCGGCTGCCTGGACTTACTTTCCAGATTAGAGGCTCCTAAAAAAGGACCATGTTGAGCACTTTGCCCACCTGACACCATGGAGGTAGTGAATGAGGGAGCCCTGTACTTCAGCCAGCAGGGATTATTCATTAAGAGTCTGCATGGAAGAGGAAAGATCAAGCCTCATCTTCCACTACCCCGAGAAGAAGCACCCAGCCATGCTGGCAGTGCAGAAAAATGCTCCCGGCAGCAGACTCAGGGGCAGACACCCCAAAAAACAATAAGTTTCCCAAGCAGCCTCTTATCCACGCATCTGTATGGAAGAATGGCCATCAGTATAGTGATGCATCGTTTCCCGTTTTGGCTGTCACTTACTTCTAGTCGTGTGTAATGGAAAAGATTTAAAGGTAGGAAAAGAGCTGAGTGTGAGGGAGCCACTGTGAGTAAACAGGTGGGTGCCTCGGTGGTATGTTCTCACCAGCAAAGTTGGGCCACACTCACAGATTCTCAGCTCACACCACAACAGCCTTTTAACAAACCAGATGCTCCGAGGACCGCAGAGAGTGACAAAAAGGCAACCCCAACTCTGAAAACAGGTGACTACCACCGCCGTGTGTGACTGGCCCAAGCAGAGGACAGGCTGATGGAGCAAAACAGCCGAGAAACCCCCACCAAAACTGCTACTAGACTAACGTGAGGTTTTAATCCCACTGCTCCCTAGAAACACCCCTCTCCAGATGCAGAGCCCCAGACACAGCTCCCCCAGAGGAAAAACTCCACCGACTGAAAGCAGCCAGAAGGAGCCAGCCCAGTCGCCCAAGTGGCTGCTGCCCAAAAGAAACAAACGCAGAAGGAAAAACGGATGTGAAACATGCAGGAGCTGATGAAGACAGTGACCCTTTTCCACTAAGGACACATGGCCTCTGTTGAGGCAGCCCAAAAGTGCCTTCTCCAGCCTTGGACCACATCTGGGCTGCAGAAGTGTAAGTGGACACAGCATCATAGTCCACAGGTGAGGCAGGCAAAGTCAGAAATAAAACTAAGCAGGGAAGAAGAACTAAGACTGAAGGTGAGAATCCTTGGAGATGCCTCACCTCAGAAAGAAACAAACCCGAGCAAGTTGTGAAGACAGTCCCAACCAGGCAGGTAACTTCCCAGTGAGGTGAATCCTGACCTAGAGGGAAACAAGCAGGACAGGTTTCACAACCTCTGCTGCCTTGAGGGACAGCGCAGAGGACCATTTCCCTGTGTGCGTGGCACACATCTCATTTTCTAGGACTCGGGAGATGAAAGGAGATGAAGGGATCCAAAAGACCCACTGCTCATCTGAAAGAAAATACAAAAAAGCACCCAAATACAAATACAATATACAAAAAAGTGCCCAAGGATATGGACTGCTTACAGCTCCCACATCGCCACTCTGTCCCCTGGTATTTACACCCATGACCAGCACAGAGTGACACCTGAACATATAATAAGCTTCCAAAGAAGAGCACAGCAGGCAATGATGAAGAAACACAGAAGTACGAAACCTTCTATATTCAGCCTATTGAAAGAACTTTGTCTTCTTGGTTTTGGTAGACCTCCTGGTAGTATTTACTGCTCACTTGTGGAAATCCTGATGCACTGCGCATACTCCCTGCTGCTGAGAAGAAAGCCTGCATAAAGAAATGGAGGTTAAAACCTGCTCTGAGCTTCAGGAGTTAATCATTCCACCACAGTTTCTCTGCTGTTGCGAAGGGGTTGTTGCTCCATGGGCACTGAGCACCAGGCTAATGCAACACTTCTGTCCCTAACCAACAGGCTGGGGGAAAATGGGAAGGATCCTGCAGCCAAGGAACAGGGCCGAGACAGCAGATAATTGACACTGGCCTTAGCTTCCCAAAGAGCTTTCTGGGTGGCCCTACCAAACTTTTGATGGGTCTACAAGATTGACCTCTCACAAAGAGGCTAGGAGACTTAATTCTTTAATGATGCTAAAGTATTCAGACATCTGGAGAGAAGTATTATTCAATTACTGTTGTGCCAAGGGAAAAACTCTCTTCCCTAATCTTAGCTGGAGCTATGGAGTAATCTTTATTAGTGCATGCACGCTGCGTGATAACACAGGGAAGTATCTACTGCAGAGCACAGGCAGCAGGCAATAACAACTGTGGGAACCTTAACTCAGCATTTCCTGACAGAAGTGATTAAAATCTCAAACTCAGTGTAATATTAACACTTTCTCAAGAGGCTGACAGCATATTTGCCCTGTTTACTTTACCAATTCACAGTCTGCGCACTAAGCTGCATACAGTACTATCAGATTTAGGATTGATGTAGACTCACGGCAAATTAAACCAGTGGCAGAGAAGAAATGGCAGAGACTCAGCTCTTCAGCTCACTGTGCCCTATCCATATGTTTTTTTAAAAAAAGCAATACAGCTGCTCATTGGTTCAGTCTCCTTGTTTGCATTTCTTATTGGAATCCCACACAAAGTGACCTGATATTGTCACACAAGCAGGGCACTGGGTCAGCCTGGACTCTCCTGCCACCGCACACCTAGAAACATGCAAAGTATAACAGACCACACAGAACAGCCATTCACAGAATGAAACCCCAAAACCCTGCGGGCACAACGGACAAAACCCTAAGCACAAAACAGCCAGGCTGCAACCCAAACACTTCTTCAGCTCGCTTTGAAACCGTCCCATGCCTTCTGTGCCAGCAGTGCCAAATCCAGTTACTGGGGAAGGGGCCAAAGGAGATGCAGCCCCTCAGCACGGACAGATGGTACGTTCTTCCAGTTCTGCATCTTCCTAGAAAACACGATGTAGCAAACTGTGAGAGAAGCAGCTATGCCAAACCTCTACCTAAACACACAGGGCCGAGGCAAATTGCCAGCTCTGCATGCCACCTTCCCGTGTCACAGCAGCGGCTGCGGTGCGCGCTGGCCTTCTGCAGAGTCACCATCACGCTTTACTAGCTCCATACAGCTGGCTCCTAACCCTGAAATAAAGTAATGATGTTTGTGTCTTTGTATAGGGCTACGGGAGGAAAAATAAAGTCAGCACTGAGAAGAGATGCGTGAGCATGTGCTGAGCAGACTCTCTGCTCGCTGATGGGGACAGCACGCACATCAGCAGGTCCTGGGAGAGCAATCGTTCAGCATCTCCCTACCAAGTGTGCCACCACATAGGACTGGCACTTAACCGCCTGCACAGTGAAGAAAGGGACCACTGAGGATAGAAAACATCCCAAATCAATTTCTTGTCACCTGTGAAACATTCAGCATCTCCACAGTAAAACCACCAGCCACCTTTGGCTTAGGCTGGGTTTGAAGCAACAGCCTCCGTTTGAAGGGCAGGAGCCTCTCTCCCACACTTCTGCCCAATAGGTGTCCAGAGCTGTCAGGGTCTATATTTGCGGTGTTAAATTTGCTTCTGGAAGCTGAACATTTTCCTATTCCACCCTGTAAAATTCCCTTCTCTGGCCCAGAAACAGCTGCCATAAAGACTGATGCCCGAGGAGCTACCTGCAGAGCACAGCTCCCAGTACAAACGAAAGAACACAGCTTGGCTCAGCCTTTTCAAGGGCTAAAGCTGCCACGGAAGGGACCCAAAGCGGCGATGACATAGTTTAGACTCATTTCCCCAAAATGACATGTAAGCACTGGCACACATTCCCTGGGAGAAGAGCTGGGGGACGTGGGGCAGGGGTGCTGCCAGGATGCGGGCTGCTGCCTGTCCCTGGCGCAGGCAGGGCCCTTCCGAGGCCAAACAGTGCCACACAGTGGCAACACACGGACTGCTCCACTCCTTTCCAGAGAAGGAGCTGCAAAATCACCCCGAGATGCAGCAAGGAAGAAGGTAAGAGGCTATAGCTTCAAGGAGCAAGGAGTCCAGAGCTTCCCGAAGAGCTGCTGTCTTTATCCAGCCCCCACCTTCGCAGCACGGGAGCTTTGGCAGCGACACAGATTTAAGGTTTCCTCTTCATCTGGTTATTTTGGTGACACGGCCACGGCACAGCCCCACGAGCAGTCGTGCCGACACAAGTGGAGTGGCTGCACCACGGCAGGCACAGACAGCCCCAGTACAAATATTCTGGCTGCCAAAAGCAGTAGTGCCCAAACCTGTGCCCTCGGCTCCCCCTGCCCTTTCACCGTTGTATTTCTGATCACGCGGCCCCTCAGTACAAGCGGGAAACGCTTTCCACGAGCCAACATTTCAAACAGATGAAGAAATCACAGACTAATGGTAGTAATCAGCCACACAATCTGCACAGGCATTGCCAGCAACCTGCACTTCAGAGAGCACAGCCGCCCCACGGAACAGACCCAGGGCAAGCTCTAGCAAACAGTGCTGCGCTGTAAACAAGAAGACATCGCTGCCCCCCGCTTTGCGAGAGGTCACACATGGGAGCGCTGCAACAGAGCAGCTCCCAGCACCTCAAAAACACTCACAGCATCTTATGGCAAAGCATCTTCATCAATGATTTATGGAGAGGCTAAAGCTTGGCACGTTCCTTTCAATGATGCTGAGGAAGCAAAGGTCTCCAGAAGAGAAGCTGAGGAGAGGGAAAACAACCAACGGCAGTAACATCTTAGAAATGCTGCAGCTCTGTGCCAGAGCTTATCTTTCAAAGCTCCAAGACTTCACCCCAGTTCCACCCAGCTGAAGTCACAAACTAGTTATAAAAGCGCAATCGTATCGGCGAAGCTCTGGGCCCCGCCGTCTGCGGAGAAGGTCTTCCCAGCTCTGCTAAACTCACATCCTTAACAGCCATTTTAGGACAGGCAGCCCAGAGCTCCCTGGCAAGTTCTCTCGCGAGCCGCATGTGCCAAAGGAGCGCGAGGATTCCTGGAGGATGAGCTCCCAACCACCACTGCCTTTGCCTGCATTCCTGTGCCTGACAAACAGAGTTCACTCAGGCTTCTCTTGCAAGGTACAGACCTCGACCAGACTCAGGAGAGACACCCTTAGTCCATTATTTTTTTATCCTTGAAAGACACCGGTCCAGCCTCTCAGCAGAGCAAGTAATGCAAATATGACACCTACACTGGAAATTAAACCCACGGCTTTCACGTTCCCAGTGCAAAGCTACGATCATCTGGCACTGGGACAAGTGACCCACTTCCAGAACAAGCCTCAGAGCTTACAGGGTCACCGTTAACCCTGGTCTTCAGCATCTGACCTCATTTCCCACCGGCAACCTCACCCAAGTCAGAGCCCTCAGCAGAGCCATTTTACAGCATCTTCTGCTTGTGCCCCTCCTATTCCGTATCAGCCACGCCAGCGCACGCTGCCAAGAAATGGATGGTAACAACATGCCTTAAACATGAGAGGCACGAGGTCACCAGCTCCTCAGCCTGACCCAGGCACAGCTCCCATAGGGGAAGCCAAAACACTGGAAAATTTAGCAACAGGAAAGCAAAACAGATCCAGTGTCATTCCACTGCATTCCAAACACATGACACCAAAGCCAACTGCTGCCTCCTGCAGTACTCACGTCGCTGGGGCTGAGGTTCCCAAGACCGTTGTCCTGCTCAGAATCCCTGCCAGATTCGTGGCCCTGGGAGGAGCGGGGGTGGGAAGGATGGATCCAGATCTCCAGCCGCGTGGCATCATCCCCAACTTGTCGCAATGTGGACTTCTTGCCCTTCCCCCGGCGGCTGGGGCTCAGATCCAGCACCTGATGTTTCCTCTGCTCCATCTGCTCAGCCTGGGCAGACACCAAAGATTCAGATCACCCCGGGATCAAAGTTCAGGAAAAGTACATAATTTTATTTACCTGGAGAACTTAGCGCTTCCCCCTGCTTCAGAACCACAGCAACTCCCTGACAGGTTCAGAATTTGGTTTCTGACACTACAGGACACTGCAGGTGAGAGGTTTTAAACTCTAACTGCCCTGGGACAAGAAAAGCTGCGTCCAGTCCCAGCAGTGTGTGACAGCCAATGTGCTGTATCTTTGACTTGGGGTGACCCTCTGGGGCACAAAGGGACTGCAGCCTCTCTTGTCCACCCCCATAGGTGTGGGGCCACTGCTGGGACAAGGCAACGATCATGCTGTAAACGACAGCAACCTACAGTTCTTGCTGAGCTTGGCTGTTTTACAGTTTGTGACCCAGAAACGAGAGATTCAGCTGCCCAAACAAACCCAAAAGCAGGAGAGGAGAAGCAGGAAACAACACCACTGTTCCAAAGGCTGTGTCTTTCATCTGACTCCCAATGGGGAATTTGTTAGAAGTTAAGAAGTGGTGACTCCAAGACCAAAAGCCACCATCACCCTTGTCTCTGGATCACAACTCTCCAGCACGGGCAGCTGCAGCATCCCACAGCCCAGCTCCAAGACTCACCTTGCGTTTTGTCTCTTCAAACAGACTCATGAGGCTCTCCTTGGCTGTGAGGATGGGGTTGCTGGCTGCCAGACTGCGCATGTAATAGTAGACGGCATCCAGCTTTCTCCTCTGCAAAAACACAACCAGAATCAAAGCTGCTGCTCCTTCTGGGGCACTCAGGGCCAAGCCCCCACATACTTTGCCTTCCCTGTCCCTCAATACACGTACCCTCTCCCTCTACACTGCCTGGGACAGACAGATGTGCCAAAAAATAGTATGACAAGCGGGACCTTGAACTCTCCATCCACATTCACAGCTACCTACAACCACCAGCACAAAGCACAAGCCCAGCGTTAGGGAGTGCAGGTGACACCACTGTCACCTGTGGATTCACTTGCTCTAGCCCCGAGGCTGCTACAGAAACCATTGACCCCGAGGCTCACATAAAACAGTCTCTCACCCAATATCACAGTAAAAGCCAACAGTATAAATACTGAATTCCTGACAGTTCAGGAAATAACTTTTTTCAACATTACCATGCATATGGAAATGGCTCCGCTTGAGTTTTATGAAGAGCAGGGGTCCTGAAGGACTGAAGAGTTTGCAAGACTCCCGCCAGCAGTGGGGCAGGATGCCCCCCTCGCCTCAGCCTGCTGCTGGCCTAAACACTTCATGCTCAAGCAACTTCTCAGCATCTTCTCTCCCACAGGGAATACCATGAGAAGGCACACCCCAAGTCTTTATGCTACCAAGATACACAGACATGTAGGGTTTTGCCCACATGCTGCTGGCCTTATAGGCCACCACAGAGGACAGGGCACTTTGCTGCTCTAAGTCCCACAGCAGGAGCCAGAAACATCATTCCCAGCCATGAAGGAAATGCTCTTCTGAACCCTGGAGTTTTAAACGGCTCTGCTTTAAACCAACACCTTTTAGCATTGTGAACAGGCAGATCGCTACCAGCCCCTGTGTCCCAGCCTGATGCTTCCATTATCTGCTGTCAAATCCTTCTTGAAGCAAATTTTCCTGTGTGGTTGGAGCATCCAGCAAAACTGAAACCTAAGGAAGCCATGTGTGGACATCGCTTAAACCAGTGCCCACAGGTTCAATGAAGACATGGCAAACAGAAACAGCATCCTCATGACACCACGGTCTTGAGCACAAAGATCTCATGCAAAACTTCAAACACAACCCACTTTTAAAACATCTGCACTCTCAACAGCCCACAGAACAGTCCCCAAAATGCCGATAGCCTGAGGGAGTAGCGTGTATCTAACAAAGCTGCCTGAGGCCACAGCAGCTGGAGCCCACACAGCACATCCTGCCATCAGCTTTTTTCTTTTTTAAAAACAAACAAACAAACAAAAAAACCCCACATCTGGGAGCACTGCCCTAAACAATGCCTTTCTCCAGCAGATGGAATCTCACAGCCATCCCAGAGGCTCTCCCTACGCTTGCTACATCCGTGCGTGATAAGCATCTTACCGTGTAGATGGCCAGAAGCGCCAGCTGGTTGTACGGGCGGCCGTTTTTGGGAGCAATTTGCTGAGCTTTCAGGTACCAGCTGAGGAAGGGAAGAACCAGAGAGAAAAGAGTTACTGAAAGGACATCGCAGGTTGCCCTCCTTGCTGTTAAGGGCACAGAATTCCTCTCGCAGTGTTGGCAGTCCCACAGGGAAGAGGCCCTTCGCACAAGTGCCCTCTGCCTGCAAAAGGGTGCACAGGCAGCGAGCCTGGACCCGCCTGGGGAGGCAGATGGGGCACAGGACAAGAGAGAGGACAGACACAGCTGCAGAAGGAAAAGTTCTTGGCTCAGTCTGAAGCCAGACCCAGCAAACGCTGTCCCCCGTGCAGCCTCAGGCAGGGAGAACAGGCTATTCAGGGAACATTTCTCCCTTAGTCCCCTTTTTAGCTCCACAGCAGCTGGGACCAAATCCTTCTTGTCGCTTAGCTAATTTCCAAAATTTTCAAGATACTTAATCATCCCAAGAGAAGAGGCACCCATTCAATGGCAGTCCATTCATCCCTCCATTGTCCTATTTTCCCTCAATTGTATTATCCACCCTCCAGTTTATATCATGCCACACAGATCCAGCAACACTGTTCAGACACATCATGAACCCACTACGCTCCCCACAGCCTCCCTGAGGTACCAGCATTCTCCATGACATTCACAGATCCCAAAACAGCCAGCTTTCCCTGCCCTGTCCTCCTAACCTCCCCCGATTCCAGGGCTCCATCTCCCACGCTGGGCTCACCTGCCCCCCACCACAGGTCTTTGCTCAAGAAAAAACATCAGGAAAGCAACTCCTGATGCAGTCAGAACATATGGACACATATGGGAACCTCTCCTGGCTGAAAAGCTACCAGAAAATACAACAGCCGTTCTGCCAGCCTCAACAGCACAAACCCTCCCTGCTGCAGGATCGGCACAGGATAACTGCCACACTAGATGGCTGGATCTGCTGGCTCGCTCTCTGGGACAGCAGGACAGTCTAGGGTACATCTTTCAGCTTCACAGAACCGCAATACAAGGCAGAGGTGTGGAAAGACTTCTTTGGCTAGAGACAAGTTAAAGCTTGAAATAAGATACATCCCTTGGACAGAGAGGAAGAGCCGCGCTCAGCGCTACAGCGAAGAACACAATACCTGCGTGCCTTTCCGTAGTTTGCGGTGTCATTTGCTTGTTCTCTGTATCGGCAAATGTCCCCTTGACAAATCATACACCTCTGAGCGCTGATCAGCGCGTACTTCACCTGGAAAGAAGCATTCAGTACATCACGTGGGACCTGAGCAGCGTTGGTTCACCTGCAGACCCAGCGAGCACAAAGGGGCTGTAGAGAGCTAAGAGGAGGTCACCGACACACTGAAGGTCTCACAAAAGGGCAGCAGAATGAAATGACAAGGCTCCATGGCACCGGTTCAGCATTTGTAAGGGCAAGCCAATCCCCTAAACACCTCCTTCTCTTACAACAATGCCCCATCTCTCTCCAGAAGAGAGTTGTTCAGTCCATGACCAATTTGAGGACAGCTGTTAGGCAAATGCATCACTCTGGGAATGGAGCTGGACTAAAATATCCCTTCCCAGCTGTCCCTTGCACCCGCACTCACAGCTCAGGGCAACAGGCTGTCAAGTGTCAGGGAGGCAGCACAACTGTTAGCTTTCCTTGTTCATTATTCTGGGTTCCACAGAGAGAAATAAGAGATGTTCAATACCTAAGGCAAAGCCGGGGTATCTTTGGACACTTCTTTCCCTTTATTAGCCCTGGTCACAGACCCGGTACCAAAAAAGTTGTTCTTTGAAAAGGAAGCTGAGAAATGTTAATCCGCCAGAGTTGGTTCAACAAGTTCTCTAACAGATTCCCTGCAAACATAGTGACATCTGTTCAGAGTACAGCTGCCTACCTCTTGGCAATGGCAGCACATTGAGTTCAGCATGTTGCATACGATTAACAGGATGAGAAGTCTCCGGGAGGAAGCCAACCTACCATTTTCCTCAGAGGCTTGCTGCGGATGGCCATCCCATCCATATAGTCCTCCAGCTTGAACTGGTATGACACCTGCAGCTTCTGGAGTAGGCCATCAAAAAAACAAGAGCCCTGCAAAACACACACATACTTGGATAGTTCAATCTTTCTAATGACAAGCATGAAATTACCACACCATCCCTGCCACGTGGAAGGAAGGAGGTCTCTCTCCCTGAAGTTTGGGCTGTTTGTCTTCAGAAAACAACAAGGAGGTCAGGGGCAAACCTCAGAGGTTTTCAAGACTGACCC
>KZ506792.1:112860-124127 GCA_002844005.1 Limosa lapponica baueri | reverse complement strand
GTCTTCAAGGTCCCTTCCAACTCTAAGCATTCCATGATACTATAAAAAAATGGATCCACTGTCCAGCCCTCGGAAAAACAAACTGCATCACAATAGCTCAACTTGAATTCTTCATCAAGTGAAGAAAAGCCAATAACCCATTCAATATTGTTTTCTCCACTTGGTCCAAACTGAAAACAGTACAACCTTATTCTCAATATGACCTCTGGATGACATTTAGGAAATTAGGACTCATTTACACTACTGTGAAACAATGTTGATGATATTTGTTTTATTTCCTTTTGGGAAAGCTCACTTTCCCTAAGTAACAAAGTCAAGGTTCAAGAAACAAACAGCTGCCAACATTAATGCTGCCTGGGTGATTTTGACCACTATCTCAATCTTGCTGATCTCCCTGTCAAGTCCTAAGTCATAGGCAGGAGAAAAAAATGGAAAATCTCCTGCCTTCCCTTCTTGGCGCGTTCAGTGCAGTTGGACTGCGAGAGAATTTAGATGGTAAAGTCTAACATGCTGTTTACTCGTTTGTGTGGATTTTTCCTCAGTAGGTTTATAACGAATCCAAGTCTGGGTAATTTCTCATTCAAGAAAGTAAACAGCCTAGGTTTCAAAATATTTGCTTCAGCGCCTAAATTATTCAGGTCTAATTGTATTGTATTACAAAGCTTTGTCTTTGTTAGTTGACAGGCTTCGTAGTGTTACTGATTTGCAGGTGTTTGCAAGCCTGATAAAATGCTTGGCTGAAAAGCTGCTTTTTTCTTTTTTTTTGGCTGTTTTTGAGCTTGCCTAAAAGCCACACACAATGCTTCAGTTAACACTGGCTAACAGGCCTTTTGGGGTCCTGAATTTCTAAATTTCTCTGGAGCCATAGCGGCAATCATAGTTGTAAGCGTTACTGGGAAAATAGTGGGTGGGTTTTGTGGAAGAAACGGGCAAAAAGTGAAGCAAGGTAAAACTGCATGTGACATATGCAGACAGCGTAAAAGTTGATAATAATGTAAACACAGAAATAAAAGATAAGAGACAGAATTTGCATGAGTTAACTACAAGGTTTCCTACACAGTGCAATTATGACCGTGCACAGCTTAGTCACACTTTTCTGGTTAACTTTAAAACCACAGCGCTGCAAAAAAATGAGCACAAGCACAGAGGGGCCTTTACTTCAGCAACAACTGGAGCAGAACCTACTACAGACACGCAAAATGTGGGAAGTCAACACCACACCACGTTTCCAAGTAGCTGTTTGCACTTGGGCTCCGAAGCAGGGCTGCCCGGCGGGTGAAGCCCCTGCCGCCTTAGCCCTGACCAAGGCCAGGGGCTCCGCTCCCCACGGCCTCGCCTCAGGCGGCCATCGGCCCGCACTCACCCGCTTGCCGGCCCCAACAAGGAGCGGTTTTCGGACTGGAACTAACGCCTCGGCCTCCTCGGTGGGGAACCGTGTAATTCTTGCTGTCCAGCAGCCCGTCCAGCGGTGCATTCAGTGAGAATAAGCGGACTGTGGCTCAGCAGCCCTGAGGAGAGGCCACCGCCCCCCTCAGCCCGCCTCAGCCCCCCTCAGCCCGCCACGCCCCGAACCTTCTGGAAAGCGCGGGGCGGGGTGGGGCCGCCAGGGGGCACCGCCAGGGGCTGAGGCGGCGGTGGGTGAGGCGGGCGTTGTGCAGCCGGGGAGGCAGCCGTGGGCCCGCACCGAACACGGTAATTGTTGTGCATGTTGTCAATTCTGCCCCTCTGGAGGAGTGTCCCTGTTCCGGTGTGACTTGGGGCTCCGGTGAAGGGGCGGGGGGGCCTGCGGCTCGTCCCTCAGCTGAAGGGCGGCCCGGTGGGGGTTGGACCAGCGCGGGCACAGCCAGAGCCCTGCACCGCCTCAGGGAGCCCTTCGTGTGAGCTCCTGCAGGGATGTGGCGGGTGGTACCTCAGTAGTCATCATTAGTGGTCATCACGGCATTCCTGCTGTTAGCAAGACCATAGAAACGTAGAATAGTTTGGATTGGAAAGAACCTTAAAGACCATCCAGTCCCAACCTCCCTGCCCTGGGCAGGGACACCTCCCACTAGACCAGGTTGCTCAAAGCCCCATCCAGCCTGGCCTTGAACACCTCCAGGGATGGGGCAGCCACAACCATCAACCATGCTTCTCCATTTGTGTTTTTTCCTGACAACATAGTTCACGTTTAAATGTACGTATTTTTCTTTCAGAGAAGTTTGCTGCTTATATAATCTCGAAAGCTTAAGCTTTGCTTGTGTTTTGTTAGCATTGTCATCATTTTTATTATTCTTAGGCCTTGGGGCTGGTAATTTCCTATTTGCCTTCATTGCACAGCTTGACATTGCCAAACAACCTTGTGGTTGGGAAGTGGAGCGTTATGCCAGGAAAGGGGCCTGTGTGGTGGCGGTCAGATGATAATGTGATAGTGTTTTGGCGTTGCTTTTTTACAGGAAATGACAGAGAGTCAGTAGCATTTACTGACCAAAGAGTGAACCATGGGCAGGGAGATACATGGGAACCACAAATGGGGAGAATATTTTGAATTAGGAACTTGTAAAGCATGTACTTGCTCTGTGTTTCTCCTGGCTAAATTATAGCGGCTAGATTCTACAAAATAATGAGGTTAAGGCTTATAATCCATTGAACTGCCGCACTATTTGAAACTGAATCATAATGCCTGTTGTGTCTGTACAAGATAATTAAAGTTACCAGCAAATAAAAGAGCACAGGTTTTTGGGTCCATTTGGTAGTGTACAGGCCACTCAGCTGTCCAGGAATTGGACAGCTGAGTTTTGACCATCTTTACTCAGAGCTGGAGAGGATTTCAGGCTGGAAGCCATGGGGTGAGCTTATGAAAGGGCCTATCCTGTTGTTGACAGAGGGTACATGAATTGGAGCAGATTTGCGGAAATAATTACTTGTACTGAAATACAACGGAGAGTGCTATTTTGGAGTCTTCAAAGGGTCAAATTGAGCATGTTGCATAGTCACACTCATAGTGTTGCGTAGGCACCAGTGTTGGTATAAACACTAATGCAAGGAGTAAAACTGGCTCTCTGTCCTCAAGACTGCTTGTCCTGCCTCTCTTTTATTTCACGTTTCTGACTTCTCCATCATGTGAGCAAGGGTGGAATAGGTATCATGTGGTATGCAATAAGCAGTCATCACAAATTTCAGTTGTCAGTATTAATAGTTCAGAAATTTAAGATAGAAGCTAGATGTTTTCTGGAGGTCATGGTAGCAGTCGGGTTTGGCTGCTTTAAATTCACAATATGCAACCTCATTCAACTTTTTACTTAAAAATATCAAAATTCTTACTGCATTCCATTATTTAGTGAAGTGCGCAATACAGTTTACAAAAATAGCATCTAGTAAGGATATTAATTGGTGGTTTAATTGGTAGCAGGAAAAATGTGGTAGTGATATCAATGAAAATAAAAATATCCAAAATACGGAGTGGACTAACAGCACTAAATCAAAAGCCTGCCTCTCATCCAGGTGTTATGATCACAGCATATTCTGAGGGTATCAGAGTAGCCCAGAGTTCTGCAGCAAATAGGCTTGAGGAATACTTTGAATATTGGTATTTTAAAGAAAGTAGAGAATATGGCAGAATATGTCAGTTGGAATACGGCAGCTGCGGGGGGAGGGGGTTGGTTATCAGCTGAAAAGATAGGTAGACCATTACAGAGTAGAAAATTTTCTGAAGCTACTCCCGGCTGTGTCAGCCCTGAGGAAAACAGAATTGCAGTCTTACTCTATCATGTCTTTTCTTTGTAAAATAATGAGATTAACATCACTCATTTTCTCAACAATAGAATAATCTTTCTTTTCATCACCATGTATCAGAATATTTAGTCTTTTTGTTGTTTGCTGTAAAGGTGCATTGAATGGTTCAGTGGAGATATTCAGTGGAGCATCTAAATTATCTACAGAACTAAGGATGGTGAAAGCATCCTAGAGGACTTTTTCCTGAAGAGTAGCTATATTTGGAGCTAAGTAAATATAGACCAAAAGCAATGCTTGATGAATAAGAGCAATTTATTTCTGCAGTTGCTGAGAGAATAGTTCTGAGACTTTTTGGTTTTTTTTCATTTAAGATTGACAAAATGCATATTAATCCATAAGAACTTTTCCAGAAGTAATGAAAGAAGACACATTTTCATTCAGTGGAAAAAAATTCTAGCAGAAAAAATCAAATGGAGAAGACCTCCATTGTTTGTTTGCAAGCTGCCTTTTCACAGTGTCTAAGACGCATCTTAGATGCACAAAATAAAAGCAAATTCAAAGGAGATAAACAAATAAAGAGAGAATGTTTTGTAGTAATCTATCTGCTGTTTTTCATAAATTTCATGCCATGACATCTTTACTGCAAAGAAATGGCTGTGAAGGACTAATTCTTTTTGTCTGGTTGGCTGTTTTTCCTTTAATGATGTATACCCAGTATTTTTATTTGTATGTTAGTGAAACTTCTGCTGCTGTCAACGTACACATGCGTTTTCTTAGATGGACTTTGAACCCAGGCTCATTTGTAAGGTGGAAGTGTAGATTAAAAGTCGCACTTTGCCAAACTTCTATGGAAAAAAGAGACTCTCTGAGATGATCATTCCATTAAAGAGCGCCCAGAGACTTAGTTATCAGAGAGGAAGCAGGCATGGAATGGAGAAAGAGATGACAAAAGTCAAGCAGCTCTGTACTATCACCTGATTTGTCAAATCCCCTGATTTGGAGCAGCCTCCAGATGGCACAGGCAGCTTGCTCTGGAAAAATATGCCTCGCTTTCCCTGGACAGTGAAACAGGCTTCAGCCACAGTACCAGGAAGGTGGCATGACTTGCATGGAAGTTCTGCAAGTATTGCTGTCCATCTAAAGTCCTCTCTCCAAGCCCTGATACCGCTTCACAAAGGCATGTGCCTGCTGAAATGTCCTTGTTGTGATGACTGTGGTCTCAGAATAATTTATGCAAGTACTGGCTTGGCACTGGCTGAAACTGTTCTGTTTCAGAACCAAGGTATAAAGATGTAGCTAAATGTGCTGATGAGTGAGAAAAATGTACCCATGGTACTTGAGAAAGATGGACTAATGTTTTTCATGGTAACAGAACAGATTTTGAGAGTGGCCTGAAGTTACTGGGCAACAATTAGAAATTTTGAGTGATACTGTGTGAAGTCTTAAGTGAGCTCTTCTAATGTGGATGCTTGAACATAAAGCATGCCTGAGAAGCTGATGACTGCTGTGCCTTACAGTGTAAATGCTCTTTCAGAACTGTGTGCCAACTTGCACTCAGAAGAGCTCTCATATGAGTTGCCTCTTCAAGATCCACTTTTCTTCTAGTGCGATAGTTATCTGGATGTGTTTGAAGACCAGATATTTCAGTAGTCTTCACAGCTGTTGCTGAGTTTGTAGAGTCACAATACCTTTGAAAAAGCCTGGGCCTCATTGCCTTCTCTAGAGACTCATAATAAATGTCCTCAATACTTAACCAAAGACACGGTGAGTATCTTCTCCTAGGAATCTTAGTGTGAAAATTAAATGTACAGTAAAGAGGCAAGAGAAAAAAAATTCTAATTATTTCAGTGGATTAAACTGATTAGACCTTTTTTTATTTATATGCCTGCCTTCTAGATCTTTACCTCACATGCACGAATCTAAGCATCCTGTCCAACAACACTTTGAATTATTGTTCAAGCAATATCAAGCAAATTATTCCTTAACTAAATATAAATAGTAGGGCATAGCAGCTCTGCATGGGAGCTATGTATAAGATAGCTTTCTACCAAAATACTGCACATTTGCGTTGTGTGTTGACCACATTAGATTGTTGATAGGTGAGGAGGCCTTTATCAGGAGAGACAAACACTTTGAAGAATAGATCCTAAAGTATATGTTTTCTCAGTAGGTTGGAAAAATGTCAAGACTGGTACAGTCACTAATCAGGTTATACCATGCCGAAGGGTGTGATTCTCTTCATTGTCATATTCTGTTAAAACAACGAGCCATTGACGTACTGCAAGCCTAATGAACATGCTAAACACTAAAGGCCATGTTTGCTGTGAGTGATGAGTACAGTTACAATCAAGAAGATTATTAAGGCTGGAAGGTATTCAAAATGAGAGGAAAGAAATGTCTAAATTCAGGTTGGCAGATTAAAAATACTTCTAAGTAATGTCTGGGTCACTGGAAAACTATCAGACACAACTTAACAAAACAGTAAGTAATGCCACCTTGCCTGGAATAGTGACAAATCAATAGTCACAATTTTCTGTTCTTTCTTGCTGCTTGCACCCTAGATGGGAGTTTCTTTTCGCCAACCAAATGACATAAGCAAATAGTCTGCAAGAAAAATAAGTTCTGTTTCAATGTCACAGATTAGCTGGCTCCACGTCCCTGGACAATGAGATAATTTGAACAAAGTCCATGACTTAAATATCTCTTTTTGGTCTTTTCTTAATCTCGAATGACAAAGTACAAGGCTTGCATAACATGAGTACTGTATAGAAAATGGGGAGAAAAAAACCCCTGACTTTGGACTGTCAGAACACAGTAGGAGTTGTTCTGTTCCAAATCACCCTTCTTAGGTTACATCAAATAGTAGGTCTGAGAGAGAAAAATAATAGTTTTTCCTCATCCTTTACATCAGTTTTTCTACCTTAAAATGTGAAAGGGCAAAGCTTGTATATGCATGAATCTGAAAATGAGAAAATAAATCCCTATTGATGGTCCTTGGTGAGGACTTGCCCTGCTTTCACTTGAGCCTGTGGCAAAGCTTCTAGAACTTTAACAATGATATCAAGACCTAGGACATCTTTCTGCCCTGAAAAATCAGGCCATTTAGTTAGGTGCTTGTGTGTGGTATTTACTTGCAGAAAGCATAGTTGCAGATGTCTGAGCATACATAAAATTAAGGATGTATAATAAAAGCAAATACCCGCTCTACATTCAGCTTAAAAGGCATCATCATAGAAGCATCATCATCACACCTGCTGGGTGGAGTTCTACAGTGATACCTACTCACTTGCAGCAACTGCCAGCGGCCCCAGCTGAACAGCAGAGACAGAGCTGGTGCCATTCCTTTACCTGGAGAAGTGGCATGACATCAACATCTTAACATCTTTTCTTAGTTTACTTAAACTTGGCTAAGAGATAGCTTATACAATGCAAGCAGTATTCTATTTTCACCTTTAGCTTAAAGCCTTCCCCTTTATCTCAGAGAGTTCTTTCCCTCCTGCTTAGTCTTTTTCGCTTGCCATTTACTTTTCTCATGTTTTTAATTTGCCTACTCTCTGACCCTGATTTCAGTTTATTTTCCTATTGGCTTTGTCCTTTTTTACTCTTCTCTGTTTCACTGAAGCTATTAGTGTAAGGCGGATCAAATAATACCAGGGTTAAAGCAGACCCTTGAACTGACAGTGTTTAATGGATTTGTAATTAGGCCATGTATCCCTGTGAGAATGGGCAGTCTGGGAATTTGCCAGGATTTGTAGGGGGATTTAGTAGCCTACTAAGAATTTCCAGGCCTATTAAATTCCTTAAGAAGTTTTAAAGACCCCACCTATTTAGGCAGCTAAAGATTTTGAACTAGGGCGTCTCCAAATACACATAAAACTGAGAGATGAGAAGTAAAAAAATGCTTATTTTGCAGACAATAAGGAGAAGTTTTGAAGATTTTATAATTTAAAGAGCAGAAATAGATTTTCAAAATTATCTTGTAAACACATGGCTGGCTTAAACCACATGTTGTGTGTTTTCTCTGAGAATTTATATTTGTGTATTTGATAAAGCATGAATATTAAAATATGCATTAACCAGGCACTAGGTATGCATCATACTGTTGGTATATGTGACTACTGCTACTTTCTGATCTTTGCATAAATAATTGTGTTTAAAAAAAATAATGAAGTATTTGCTTCCTACCTGTTTTCCATTTATGAGGTTCTGTGGCATGACATCTTTCTGTATCTTTTGGGGAGATCAGATAGTGTCTGTTAAATGCCAGGTTATTCTATTATGAAGTTCTAGTTTATTTTCACTCATAGCTGAGAAGTAAGAACTGTTGTTTACTTTCCAGAGAGGAAGGGCAAAATACATACAACCTAAAAATACTTTCTTCCCCCTGCTCCGTGTCTCAGTGCTTTGGATTAAGCTTTTATCTTGGACAGAGAGGAGGGTAAGGGAAAGGAAAGGCGGAAAACAAATAGTCACTTTTCTCATAGTAGCACAACACTATGATTTTTCTTTCAGGTTAAAGATACCCAAAATACATTTAGCTTTCTTCTCTTTGTTCAATGACTACCCTGTAAAAAGACCACAGAGCAATAAAAGTAAGTTAGCTTACCTTTACAGCAAAGTGAGTGTAGAACTTTCTTTAAATTTGACCTGTTCAGATCTATTTTTGGATTAACAGTGGGTTTGACTTGTGAAATTTGGCTCTCAGCTCAAATTCAGATTTTCTTTTAACTGTAATGTGTATCAGCCTCTCTCAAACTAGTTTGGGTCCGTACCCATATCTCCTCACCGCAGCGATCTGAATGTGCTTGTTGATGAGAAATCGGTTCATTCCGAGGGAATGTTCGGGTCTTGCAGCTAAAGTGAGTTTAAGTAAGTCTTGTTTAAATACAAGAATATAAATTCAGCTGTTCCTGTAACCACTGCAGCTACTATCTCTGTTACCTCCCCCATTACTTGACTGATGGCATCCTCAGTACTAAAAACACATGTTTCTAAAAATGCTGACTGTTGTGAGTAGTGGGATAAACAGAAAAATAGTAGAGTCTGCCGTGTGCCTAATAGTGTGTTTTTTATCTATATGAAGAGATACAGTGAACTTTTATTCTCTTATTTACACAACCTCAGAGTAGCTCTGTCACCTGCGGGTAAAGTAATTCCATTGCGGTCTTTGGCATGACATTGGATTTATACCACTGATCATCCAACTTAACAGCATAGAATTGGCCTTCTTTAAGTGACACTGGCAGCAGCGGGAGTTGATAGTTCATTGTGTCACACTGTGAGTTCTTAAAATATAATCAAAACTATCAATCTGGAGAGTTTCTGGAAAACAAATTTGCAGTTTAAACATCAAGCACAAACTGTCCCTTCCTCTTTCTTCACTGAATTAGCTTTTGAAAGGCCAAGAGCTGCTGCAGAGATAACAAGGACTGAAGAATTTACAGCAGGTGGTACCAACTGTGCAAGTACAACTCCCAGCCAAAATAATCTGACACCCAGCTGTGGAGAAGCCTGGGGGATCAGAGAGTGACTCAGGCGGAAGTGAGAAGAGAGAATCTGGCTGAAGCACCAAGCCCGATCCAGAAGTGTGTTATTATTCTCTCTCCTTCAGTGAGATAACCCCAGGGAATGCCATGTTAAAATGAAAAAAGACTTCTGATTTGTTGGACGGTTAAATATATTCCCTTCCTATCCAAAAAAGAAACAACGAACAGCAAATATGAAGTGCTATATCTGATGATGAAGGATGCCAGGTATAGCAAGAGAAACTAGTGAGTTGATAATGGAGACTCGGCTCTCCGTGCTGGGCCGTGGCAAAGCCCTAACTTGTAACTCCAGTGAGACTTGTAACTGCTTTGAAGGAGTTCAGGGGAAGTCTTGAGTCCAGTGCTGCCGTGTTATAATTACTATTTGACCTTCACTCCAACAAGAGTTCTTCTGAAAAATATTCAGATATGCTCAGAAGTAATATAATTATTTTCCTTATTTTCATACTTAAAGAGGTATTTGTGTCAAAGCTGTTCTTGATTTATGTGAGCGAATGGTGCAAAGTAATGGTTCCAGAATAATTCAAGTCCTCACAAAGTGCATAGCTGACTTGTTTCACTTTGTTTCTCCTTATCCTGTGTGTATGCTTTTACAGCATTCTGAAACCTTCTGCAGTTTCAAAAATAGTTTTCTCCAGCTAGTCTTCCCTCCTTTTATTTGATTCAGGGATAGTGTATCTCTTCAGCAGTCCACTCTTTCTGTGGATGATCCCAACCAAGCACAAAGGTTGAAAGGCTCTCCTAGTAGAAATCCAGATTTGCCCTTTGGGATGGTCCTATACAGCCTCACTCAGATAGCAAAGGAAGGATAGCTCATCTGTGAATTTGTTGTCAATGGAACTTAAAGCATTGCTAGTGGTAGTAAAACCAGGGGGAAGACCATGGAGGGTAAGAGCCGTATTAAACTTTCAACATAGGCAGTATACTTGTTTGGTGTTTTTTGGGTTTTTTTTGGTACCCAGTAGTGTAAAATGCATCTTTCACTTTAACAAGATAGTTCAAATTTCTTGTTTTACAGAACAGTACCTCTGACTTTTGACTCTCCTGTTCCCGTCTCTCTGTCAGGCTATGTACTGCACTAAGGTATGTTTAGCTTAAGGAGATAACACAAATTAATTTGCAGCTTCTCTGTGTTCATCTGATCTTTACCATCTTAACCTAGTGCACTGTGTTTGCCTGGTGTGTATTTACACTGAGTTAGCCTTGCCCTATACATCTTTTAATTTCAAATGTAGCATAAATAAACTTTTTACTTTGTGAGCTTTCAGCTGTTTCCATTTACAGTTTATGGTTTCTTATAGAGAGGTTCCTTTTGCCTTATGTTTTATTCAAGCTTTTCTTGGCAGTTTTAGGTAAATATTGTATTTGCTGATGCATCATTACAGTTGTTACATTATGGTGGGAGGATCAGTTCAAACTATGCGATATGCTGTGTGACATTATTCATAGTTTTTCACTGACTAGATGTTCTAATGTTTATAAGTTACATTTGTTTCTTCCTGAGACAAAAATTATTTGTCCTCAGCATACATTATTGCCTTGTTTTTGTTTACAGATAGGAATTTGCTTTTACTATGTAAACAATATTCTGCTCTGATAAAGATGGCTGAGCCAAAATAAAATCCACAAGAATGTTTGTAAATACTTATTCCCACCTTTTCCCAGGTTTTAGCTATCGTATTCTCTGAAACACTACTGAAACCCTGCTATAGCTTGGGTAGCTTTACTTTAGATATCTTGGATAATTGTCTTAGTTGATGTGGGATGGTAGTGATAAAGAAAAGGTATTTTAGCTTTTATCTTATGGGTGGGGTTTGGGTTTTCTTTTAGACTTTGTCTGATGTGAATATTGGTTTCTTAAAAACCTGACTGTTACAAGATAGTTGATTCTGCTGGGATGAAAAATTAAAACATACTGTATCTTTTATAAAATCAACTAGGTAGAATGAGATTAAAATTCGAAGTGTGTGTAAGACAAGACTTAAATGTGTGCTAACTTAATCTGGTTTG
>KZ506792.1:56098-71925 GCA_002844005.1 Limosa lapponica baueri | reverse complement strand
TAACAAGAAAAAAGGCTGCTGGTGATGCGTGACAAAAAATGTTCTGCTGTCAGACCCCTTCTCTATGACCTGTCATGAATGCTCGTGGCATTATAATGGAAAAAAATGGCTGTCTGAAACCCAGAGGAGCTGATCAGTACTTAGCCTAGTTTCTTCCAATTCAAAGCAGTTTTTTCATACTGTGTATATTTATTAGCAGTCCTTTAAAGCATCGTTAGTCTTTGCTGTGATTGCTGCTCTGCTTTTGTGGTGTGCCAGTTGATTATTCACTGTTAAACAGCAGGAAAATCTACAGGAAAAACACGATCAAACACCCTTTCTGGAAAATACACAGAGGAAATACTTAAATTGAGAGGGCACTGAGAAAGAAGGCGTTTTACCTCATACTGTGTCAAAATGTCGTTTTTATTTCATTATATAAAGCCAAACATAAGACAAGAAGTATGTGGTAAAATCACTCAAGCCACTTGACATTAGCCATACTGATAAGTAGGGCTAATTACAGAGGAAGCACTTAAATAATTCCATTGAATTTAATAGGATGAAAATTAACAGTGATTGTAGTTTAGTCTGAAAATGAGTGTACCTGATTCATTACAGTAATATGATTTGTTAAGCAATAAGAGGAAAAATTTAGTTGCTGTGCCAATCTAATGAATGTTTTACTTAGTTAATTAGTACTGAACTAAACTGGAGAGAGGGTGTGCCTATGGCTCCACTGACGTCGCTTTCACCATTTCTCCAGCCAACTTTTACTAATCCATCCCATGTGATACTTAGTATGCTGCTGCTGAGAGGGGGTGTCTGTATTTTCCCATCAGCAACTTACACAGCGCAATGTGACAGTGGCTTTTATTCATATCACTTTATTTGATTGTGTGGTGTCCTGGGTTGAGAGACACAGGACTAACTTTTCTTCTAATGCTGGGGAAATCTGCACTTTTAGAAGACTCTAGTGTCTGAATTTGTGAAAATATTTACTTTATAGCCAGCCAGGCTCTGTGGGATTTAAGGTTAGTGTTTTGGAGCCTTGCCAGGTGCAGGGATGAGGAGGAGCAAGGCCTGGGCATTTGACCCAGGCTGGCCAACAGGATTATTTCATACCATGAACGTCACATTCAATATAAATTAGAAAAGTTTGCTGCGTAGCTCTCTCTCCCTTGATGGCGGCGGTCCAGACAACTCCTTGCCCTGGTGCCGGAGCCCTGAGGCCTTCCCTTCCTCCTGAAGCCATTGCGCTGGCAGTGTCCGCCATTTGCTGTCCCCTGCTGGGAGTGCACAGCTTCCTGCTGATAGAATTGGCTGAGTATAACTCCTGCATAGCTTATATCAGTATCGGGATTAATACTGGTTCTTTAGTATTATTGTTAATTATTTAGTCTTAGTCTATTAAATCCATTTATATTTCGACCCTTGTGTTTCTTTGTGTTCCCCGATTCCCCTTTCCGGGTGGGGAGGGGTCATCGGGTGATAGAATAATTGTCTAAATGACAATAGATTGTTATGGGTTTTCTCAAACCATAACGTGGAAAATAGCAATGTGTTTAAGCCAACCAGTTGATCTGAGCAGCTTTTTTAGCTCGATTGCTACTTGTCGTTTTTCAGAGTTGTTCCTACCCTTCAGCCCTTTGAAGTAAAGCTTCTTTATTGAGGATACATCTAGGCTTTGTGGCATTCACATGACTTCACAGGCAGTTGTTCCATTTCTCTTGGCTCTATCATGTGAGAAAGGGTTTTTTAACTGGAGAGATTAAGCTGCGTTGAGGATGTCAGATGACCACAGTCAGTTGGAAGTCTGCACTTGGAAAATTAACATGTCTCAATTAGGAATGTTTTGTTAACATGACTGTTAGCAGTGTTTGTTTTCCAAAGTAGTTACCAGCTTCAGACCTCAGTCATGACTGGAAGGTTTCATTTAAGAAAAAGCTACATCTAGCGAAGACATGCACCTAGCTCTCACTCTTCCCTTACTCAGCAGATGTGTTCAGCCCAATTCTGCCATTTAATCATGAAAATGAATGAATGTGAACTCCATTGCAGCCAGTGATGGTGTAAGACCTTAGTTGGGGCTTCTGTCACCCTTGTGAAGGGGTGATTTAGAGCAGAACTTGGCGTTTTTAGCACAGGGCATGTGAGCAAGATCTGTTTTGTTTTCTGAGTCATATCTATTTATTTTTCTGTGTACACACAGTTATCTAGCGTACTTCTGGTGCCAGACTTTCTGCTCAAAGCAGCTAAGTCATAACTCAGAGACATTTAGAGTGGAAAAGTTATATCAGCAGTATAAATTTACAGGTAATTAAGAGAGATGAAAAAAACAGAAAAGCAAGTTGGAAAATGAGCCCACATTCTGTGTCAGGGTCCTGGCAATGCGCAAAGAAAAGGACAAACATTGCAATAACCTGGTGCTCACCAGCTACTGAACTAGAAGAGAAATCAAATTGAAAATGGCCTGGTGTTCATCTCCTCACACCTCAGCCACTGTCCTGGATGTTCACCTTTCACCTTTATCCCTTCTCCCTGTGCTGGAAAAGAGGTATCTCTGCAGTGTCAAAGCTTGTAGACAAGCAGTAGCTTAATAGCAAATCCAGAGTAGTTCAAGGTTACACTTCATAAAGGAAAATTCTTTAGTATTCCCAATGACAACTTGCCAAATGCTTCCCTTGATCCATAATTTTTGCCTCTTTTTTACTTCCTAAGTAAACTCAGTTAATTTGAGGAATAAGGATTTCCCTATTTTAAAAAATCTCATTGCCTCTTCCACATTCTGTTAGAATTATGTTTAAGACTATCGCAAACTCTTTCCTGAGAGGAAACCTTTCTTTGGCTTCAACCATCTTGGCTCCACTTCCCTGAAATCTTTTAACAGCATTATATCTCTTGACAGGATACAGGTTTCTAATTGATTGCTTCATGCATTAGTATTGCAAGATAGCAAGTCTAAAAGCCATTTTCTGGCATTAGTGCATGTACTGAGGAGCTTTTTGCAAAGATTGGGTTCCTTGGTTCCAATTGCTGAACTTTGGCTACAAAAGTTGTTTTGATGTTCTCGCTCTGCTTTTAGGGACATTATCCTATGTTTGAGAAGATAAAAATAGAACAAAACCACTCAGTATTGTCAAGAAAAACTAAACTCGATATATCATGACTGAACAAAGCAGAAGTAAAATACGCTTATATCTCACTAACCCTCACATGATCTCCAGCTTTTTGGCAGAGAAGTAACTGTGTGTGATGAAGATTAATGCTTCTTTGATTGCTGTGTTTTAACCTTCGCTTCAAAATGTGCTGGGCTTTCTTTTCAGAATATGAAATCAACCTTGGAGTCAGTGAAATTTTACATGGGTGAAAATGAGAGGGAGCTATGAACGATGCATCTCTGAACCAGTTATAAAAAGCAACAAGTAAGGTGCATATGAGTAGAATGAAAGGTAAAATTCTTAAATAATGTCATAAGAGACATTGGAAAGCTTTGATTTTCTTCCTTTTTTCATACCAGAACCTCTTACACACACAGAGTTCTTCTCTAATTCTGTCTGAACAATCAGTTTGAAATCCCAGTGAAATACAGATGTTCAGACAGATCTGAGAATGAGTAATGAAAATTCGTTCATGTTGTCCTATTGTAGGACAGTCAGCTCATTCTGAGTACTAGTTTTGAGCTTTAGTCAGTTCTGAGGCTTTCTGAATGAGTTACGTTATGGAAGACCACAAATGCTTTTTTCATCTGCTATGTCCTTGTCATTAATAGGGGCATAGTTTCATGCTTGTTAAGGTGCTGTGAGGTCTCTTCTGAATTTGGCAGAAAGGTGTGTTTTGTCAGAGGTGAGAGCAAGCGTTTAAAGCTTATCATTCAGTGAACTGAGCCTGAAATGTTTACTTTTGACTGCAGTTTCCTTTTATAAGGGATTCTTTACAGAAACTGTGGCTTTGGTCACCCACTATCCATATTGTCTGTGTCTATGTTTTCCTTGGAAGCGGTGCCTACCTATGCACGTGGCAGCTCCACAATTCGTTGGTTCATTCTGAGTGGCACTGCAACATGCCATTCACTGTCCTTGCCACCCAGAGCTTTGTATTCCCTCTGAAGCCAATGTATTACAAGGCAGTAAGAATGGAGTATCCTCTGTTTGAGACTGCTGCTTGAGCTGCTGTGACTGTTCTGCACCTTGTTTTTGCGTTCCTGAACACTGGGGGACACTGCTTGCTCGCCTCTTTCCAGCTGCACTATTGAGCACAGAAAGCATATTGTTGCTCTTAAACTCAGGGACCTGAATTAATGATTATTCCTCCAGATGGTCCACAACTTCTAAAATTGGATTCAAATGAGACAGAATTCTGTACAGTAGGATTTTAGTTTATTCTTATTAATAAAATTAATAAAATTAATGGGTGAAAGATCAGATTAGATAATGTTGCAGTGGTGTTGGTAAGAAGCTAGGACTTACTTTCCGGTAGGAAACACTATTGGATAACTGAATTTAGCAGCCATGTACCTGGACCAGATAACACGGATGTGAAAGTAAGCTGCATTTGTCACCTGTATGTATGCAGTTAACCAGCTGTACCGTACAGCTTGTACCTAATGCATAAGGCACAAGGGCAGTAGACTTTGTACTTTCGGTCATTATTGTTTTCAAACCAGACCTTGCAGCTGGAGATAACCATCCTGTTTCTTTCCAAGGACCTTAAGGTTCTACCTTGAAGTGCAGAGCAACTGTGAAGTGCAAAGGAGAGGAAAAGATAAGGTCTTTTGGAAAAGATAAGGTCTTGTTTTGGTATGTTAATAAGATTGAAATTACTAACCAAATGCATTGGAACCAGTTATATCCAGAACCTCAGATCTTTTATGTGTAGATTTGGCTCTTCTTTTCCTCTCAGCTCACTTAAACCATTCATGCCACCACCAATGGTTTTCTAGAGTTGAATTCTGTATCCACAGTACACAAATAACCAAAACCAAAGTTACAGGGAAGGAGACTACATATGTCTATATAAAAGAGTGTAAATCTCACTGGCTGGTTAATCTACCTAATTTGCAGCAGAATATGGCTCTATTTTGTAAGGCAAAAAAAGCACACTTCTACTTATCCTTACACAGGCTGCATAAAAGCAATGCATGACTGTCGGGAACAACAGGGATTTCACCCTCTAAGAAGTGAATGGCGAATATACAGTCTCTCCCTTGTAAGGCCTAACTGGAAGACAAAAGATACTCAAGAAACTGTGAGTTAAACTGACTACACCTAGGACTGCGGCTAGTACTGTCATGTTACCAAGGCTGTAGACCCATGTGTCCATATGGTTACTAAAGGTCCTAGACTTGAGGGTTTGGGAAGGTTCTTTTGTTTCAGGTCCTACACAATTTTTTATTGGATTACTCCTGCCAGCAAATAATTTTTATTCAAACAGAAACTGAAAAATAAGGGAGACATTTTTCTAGTTGTACTTTTCTGAATGGAATTACTGTGTTGGTAAATGGGAGTATTTGTGCTCAGGAGCACACCAAAATAAATAAAGGACTTGAGGAGGCCTTATACTAGCTTTTTTCAAGCATATGTCTTGAGCTCCTTTTAGGAGACGTATTTTGCTAAACATTATGGTAATTTGACTTTTGCAAATATTTGTATTCCAAGTGGGTGGAAGCTCTGGAAATCAGGTATGTCTTAGTGGCCTGTTGCTTACAAAACAGATAAGAAAAAATGAGACAGTATGGGAAAACCAGTGGGGACAAAATAAACTAGTAGTAAAGATCTCCCCCCTGTATTACCCGTACACTAATATAAGCCCTACTTAGTGTGTTTGTGGTGATTTAGGGAGAGACTATGCAATTTGCTTCCATACAGCTTGTGAACAGATGAGGAAAGGAAAAAATATCCATTATAATTACTTCAGTGTTTCCTATCCACCCTATAAGGATTGAAAGTTTATTCTTGGGTTTGGAGAATGTAGTTTTATAAAGGCAGTTGGTTGTTTTTTTCTAGGAAGTCAGTAAATAAGTGAAGCATCTTTCTTTCAGTTTTTCTTTGTATGTTGGGGAAAATTTAATTTTTCTGATTTATGTTTTTCTGGGTAGCGAAATGGAAGGGTACAGGCTGTAAGGACGGGAAGCGTGACTGTGCAGTAGTTTCCTCACAATGTGCAAATCTTAAGACAGCTGCTATCAAGGGAATAGTGTGAATTTCTCATTGATGTCAATCCTCTACGCATGTACATCATGCTGACGCATATGCCTTTCATTAAATAGACAAAATGGATCGTTACTCTCCTAGCAGTTGAAGAGTTTTTCTTTAAGCCCTGAGGTTGAAGATGAGTGTTTGTTCATTTTCACTATAGATGTGCCTGCTGTTGTTTTAGCTGTAACTTGTTTTGCAACTTCCAGTTGCTTTGGGAAAACATCTGACATTTTCTTTGACTTTGAAAAGCCACTAGCTTTTATTCTTTCAGATTATGATATAATTGAGATTGGAATTTGGTTTAGTTCTTTTGTTTCTGTTTTGCTACTTGAATGTCCTGTTTCTCTTAAATGTCTTTATAACATTTATATGGACCAGTATTTATTGGCTGCTTGTGACTACGTTACTGCACTTGTATTAAGTACCTGACATACACCACAGTAAGTTGCTGCGCTGATCATACGAATAAGGCGAATCTTTCAACAATATTACAATAAAACTTGCCCTTTTTCCATATTGTCAGACTTGTTTTAGGGTAGCACAAGCTTATTATCAATGAAATAAATGCACTTTTTTGATACATTAAGCTTCTGAAATGACAATAAGTTAAATGTGTTTTGGCTACTCTGAAAATTCTATTTCTTCCCATTGTAGGCTGGGAAAGAAGGAGGACATGGGATAATCTTACCCCAAAACTCTGAGCTGGAAAAAACTTGCAGTTATTGGATGATGTAAAGGATCACATCCCAACCCTTTTTTTTCTGACCCTCATATTCTTTCCTGTTTTCTTTGCAAAACAATGACAAATAATTACTCTCAGGGAAAGTTTCTGATTTTGGAGTTTATTTGCTGTCTTTGAAATAACAAAAATCCAATTGAATCAACCATTTTTGAGACATCTGCATAGAGCTAAGAGTTCAAGTCTTTTGCACACTTTCTTGATGACACATTTTCATTGCAGGTAAAACGGGAGAATTTCCTGGTGTGTTTGGAGAGAATCTCTGTACATGTAGATTGCATGAAAAGGTATCTCTTAAACTGCCTCATCTTTCCTGGCACCCTATTCATTCTAACTGCCTGCTAAATCTTACTCTTATTTTAGGCTGTCTTTCTCTGGCTGCACAGCATTTATTTCATACAAATGAAAATCATAACCTTCCCTATTATTATTCTTCTCTTCTAGAAGGATAATTACTGATTCAGATCTTTTCAAGAATGGTATTAAAAGAAAAGCCACTTTGACCTGTTGTTGCCAGGGGCGGGTGACAGCTTTCCAAGGGCTCTGTGTGTGTATAAACACTTGCTAATATGAACTTTGGGGTGGTCAGTATATTCAAAGCTATTGAGCAAAAAAAGAAGAGAACAGCTCTGGAAATTATACAAGAAGAGTTTCAAATGTGCCTGTGATGTTTTAGGATGTATTTTTTCTGTATGAAAAGAACAAAGAAACTGGAACAGTGTCTCCTCTGATGTCTTTTTCCCAGCAGATACTTTGCAGCACAGTACACTCCTATCAAAAATACTGAAGAATTGCATTATTGACAAACTGTCTTATATGGTGGCACAGAATGAGCCCTAATTATCTCTTGCTTTTCCTGCGGTAGGAGATACACCATCTTACCCTACTATCTTTGACCTGCTGATATACTTTTCCTGTATATTTGGGCATCACATCACTTTTACCGATACTGTGTATGAGTGGCCTGTATTTTTGCAGGCTTTATTCCAGTGTTTAAATCCCTCACCTCTCACAGAGCGCCACACCGCATCTTCGTTATTTCTTCACCGGTTTCACTGAAAGGAATACAAAAATCTTTCAGCAGCTGGAATATATAAAGCTGTTAGGTCTTCTTATTACCAAGTAACACTTGGCTTAGCGTTAGACTTGAAAGATATTTAGGAGTGTCTGCAAAGTGCTAAGTGTTCGGGGGGCGGAATATCTGGAGAGTACTCTCAGAAGGAGGCAAATCGCACTTCAGATACACTGTTGTGTGTTATTTTGTAGGGTTGGTATGCAAATAGCTAATTCCCAGGGATATTGCTACAGTTACTAATAGCTAGCGATAAAGTGGTTTCTACCAATTAATGTTGAAGCCCGAACTGCAGCCCAGCACTTTTGCTGCCTGTATCAGTGCAGCACAGAGCACAACTTTATTTTGACTTGTTTGACCTTGAATTGCTACCTAAATACAAGTATAAAATAATAAAAGTGGAGTACCTGTTAAAACAGTGTATGATTTTGGTACCAGGAACGTGTTTGATGACTCAGAATAATTTCAGTGAAATTTGAGTGGGAAAATAACGTGTGCACGGGCACTAAGCTGTGCTTTGCTCAGGCTTGAATAATGCACAGCTTCTCAGCACTAAGATCAGAAGGAAGTAACAGATAAAAGAATGCCAGTTAATTTGGGTTGGGAAAGGCCCTTCATTACCCCATCAGATGCTATCAGCATCTATTTCAGGTCTGCTTCACTCTTTTATCAATATGTTTACTGTGAATTTTTACATCAGAAAGAAACCTGTGATTCTTAGAGATGTAATTATGTTGAGTAATCTATGGGCAGCATAAACTCCAGTGACAGGACTTGAGCTACTGACATCCATTAATTGTGTACTTCGTTAGATTGTTCTGCCAAGGAGAGAACCAGACATTTTACGTAGCTGGCTGAATGCTGAATTTATACTCTGTTGCACTGCAGACAGGCCAGAATGTACTTGTATCTTGCCATGGTGTAATTCTGAAATAACTCTCTGTAGTTATTCTGGGTATGTGCTTAAGGTAGAATCTAACCCTTTGTTTTTGCTTGATTCTGAGAAGGCTTCTCAGAGGCTATTCTCAGAAGGCTCTAGAAGTTATTGAGGCATTGCTGAAAATTTAATTTAATCCTGAGTGCTTTTGAGGTGTTCAGTCTGACTAAAGACCCCAGAATTAGTCCCAACTTGCAGAGCTACAACACTGTGCGTGAACTGTGCTCTGTGTTCTTTTATTAAAGAATTGGTTTTGTGAAGAAAAAAGCTAGTAGATGAAACAAAGCAGATACCTGTGTGTATTGTGTGATATTATATTCTTCCTTGTGTCCTGCAGCTTTCTTACCTCATAAATTTGAAAATAATACTGATACACCCTAAAAACAATTTTAGCCACCATTCTGTGTTTCCATCTCTTCCTTTTCACATAGATAACTTCCCTCCTAAAACACAGCTTGGTGTGCAATGAAGAGCACAAAATCTTTTTGGCAGGCATGTAAGCCAACATTCGAATGCCTGCACCCAGCCACACATACACACTGGGACAGATCATTTGCTGATTTTAATCACTGCAGTTCTGCTGACTCCCGTGGATCTTTGCAGGTTGGTGAGAGAGTTTCTAACTTTAGATAAACCTAACACACTTTAAGTAAAAATCTGTCACTTGGTATGCCTTTCCTATACTGAGGAAAGAGCTAAGGAGCATTACTTTAGTGCCTGTTCTGTTCTTTGTTCAACACTTTTTAACTTAGGAATTTCCGTAGATTTTTTTGTGCTAAATGAAACATAGCTGTTCCTTTTGATTGAAAATTTGTTTGTTTCTGTGTTAGAGCTCCTTCTGAAGTTCTGTTAAAAAGCTACTCAGCAGTTTTTAAGTTGGCTGAAAAAATTATATGAAGATGTTCATAAAAAATAGAGACTAGTTGCTCGGAAAGCCTGTTTCAAAAGTTCACTGTAACCAATAGAAAAGATTCATGTTAGCTTTAAGAATATTTATGTTGTAAGGTTTCAACTGTCTTTTCTTGTAGGAGGAAATTGATTATAATTTTCATGCACAGGAGCAGGGTGAGTTTAAGGAAAAACTGTTACAAAAAGAGAAGTCCTGCTTTATCTTAGAATTTATATTACTAACATTTCCTACTGTACATCTATGGCTCTTCCATGTCTAAGATGAACTTACAAAGTAGGGGGAGTCTGCATTTGAGAGAAGACAGGAAATTCAGGATGAAAGTCACAGCCAGAGCAGCAGAGTTACTAAAAGAGCCATGGAGGTTCTGGGCAAAATATTTGGCTTTGCCTGTAAAAGTTACCAATATTGGCCATCTTTGAATAAACTCACCCCAAGGTTAGTGATGAGGTGTGATTTACCAGATTGATGTTTACATCTGTAGCCTTACACAGACCTAGGGGACTTCTGGCCTGGTCTAAGATGCATGGGGGGCCACCTTCTGTCATCGTTCCCAGCTGAACTATTTTCACTGAAAATGTCACCATAATTGACTGACATTTTCTAACTGGACACGGTTCTGTTGCTGATGTCAGTGAAGAAATCTCTCCAATTCAAAGCACTCCCCTATCTTCCCTTATTTTACTCCACCTATGAGAAGATTTGGGGATTAACTTCTCTTGACATGAATTTTTTTAACACCCCCACCAATCACTTCCGTATGACTCATTTTTCCAGACATCTTTTTGCCTCGGAGCGCCAGTGAGACTGCATGTGTAACTGGACTTTCAAAATGCTGAGCACATAGTAATTCCCAGATATAACCCATTCTTTTTCTCCTGTAAGTTATTGCTGGAGAAACAGAGATGCTGAATTAAGCCAGGAATGTTTCAGGATTGGGTTTACGTTCTCATCTTTTATTTAACCATTATTTATGTCCCCAAATAATGATGCTATTTTTCTTTCTGCCTTTCTGCTTCAGCTGTTTTAATCTTTAAATTAAAAGTTCAGGGCATCATTTTTCACAGTTAGGTTCCATTCGGGCTAGGCTGTATGAGAAAGGTCAGAAGCAAGCTTGCTTGTTTTAGTAGATGGGTAGATAACTTCCAAAATGCTGTCTGGTTGAAAATTGATTTGTAAGTCTTCTTTTCATGCTGGCACTGAATCTGGGTCAGTGCTTTTCAGATAATAGTCCATTTTACTCAAAAATAATTTCCACATTGCGTATCTTTTCCATTAAACAATGAGTTTTTAAAAAAGCTTTCTCTGGGGAAAAAAGGGGGGACAAGCCTGTCTCTGTAACCAGATTATTTTTACAGTTTGCTTGTAAAATGAACATAAACCAGTTCAGGCTATCATTATTTCCCTTGCTTTCCCTCCGAAACTCAGAAATTTTCTGTCCCTTCTACTAATGTTAGTTCTTCCAGTCTTCCATTAATCATTTGTTTCTGATCACCTGATGAACTCACATGGGAGGCATCTTGAGCCCAAAGATGTTCTTAATGTCTCTGCTAGATTACTTCTTGTACGACTTCAGATGCTGTGGACTTTCATTGTGTTAATTCATCTCCTTCGACATGACACATTAACATAGTGTCTCTGGGGGTAGGAAGCAGACGTTACTGTGACAGTGATCTATTAAGAAGGGTTGTTTGTTTTTCTTGATGACTATATTGGCTGTAGTAAATATTCTTCTGTTTGTACACTGTTCATACTAGTGGGAAGTTTCTAATATGCTTTTGCTTATTGGAAATCAGAACAGATCTAGTGTAACACCAGTCAGGTTCATATTTGTAATGGCATCCGTTACAGCTGATTTATTTTTTTCTTTTAGCAAGGTGCAGTGCTATGTATGCAAATACATACAACTCCAGAACACATTCTAATGTGAGTTTTTCATTAATAAATATAAGCAGAATTGCCCAGTGAATAAGATTATATTTTTAATAAACTTATACAATTATATCTGATGCTATCCTACTGCACCTGCTATTCATACAAGCATATCTGCTTTACCTACTGCCTACTGAACTTTCAGACAGATGTGTATTCTCTCTAAGCTGTTATGTTCAGTAAGGCAGAAGAGATTTCCTGTGATTTGTTTTTTGTTGTAATAAAATACATGTTTCTATAAAAGAAATCAATACATTTAATAATGAAACATGAATAAAAACAATACGAAAAACTGGTCCTTCTGCTGCTGAAGTCAGTAAGAAAGTGAACACTAAATATTGTGGTAGTTAAGTAGTAGGCTTTCAAAATTAATGAAATCAGGATTTTTCCATCACAGACTTTTTTTCAGGACATTGGAAGGCTAACTGAGGACCTGGTATTCTGCCAGGTAAGAGAAGTGGAACTGCCTTGAAGCCCCATAGATGAATAAAAGATGCAAGATCATGGCAACCGATGTCTTTAGCATACAAAGCACAGTCCTGCTTTTCCACTGTCTGCTCAGGTGCAGAGTATATGCTTTCTTAATGCTTTTTTTGTAGGGTTCTGGTGGAATTGAGTACAGTGCCATCTAGTTCTTGCATTGTAATGAATTGTGTACATGCAGCTTCTGCAGGTTACCTGGCGTGCCTCACAGGAGGTCAGAAGTGTGGCAGTACTCTGCTCTTTCAGGCATCTTGTCCTATCTTTCACAAACATACCTTGCTTTGTCTCAAAATCTGCAAAACTTTTTTGATTCCTGTGTTCTCTTGTAGTGGATGAAAGACTGTTGTAGAGCTTCCAAGAACCAGAGGCTGCCCGATTGCTGTAATAGTTACAAACCTTCTAACTTCTGACACAAGTATATACACAGTTTAATTCACTCATTTGTCCATATGCTTCCATCCTTTTTATCTTACATAGAAGTATTCAGTATTGTGTTCCTCTAATGTGCATTATAGCAATCGTACCTCCTTTCAGCCTTAATCTTGGTAGCCGTAGTAAACCAAGCTTCTCTAGTTGTTCTTCATAAAGTAGGCTTTCCATGCACCTGACCATCCAATTAGCCCTTCCACGTGTATGCCCAAGGGAGTTGGTTGCTCCTGAATGTGGGTGATCAGAGCACTCCAGAGAGACAGTTGCCATGTTGCAGCAAAACCTCTTTTCCCATCCATCTTCTAAGTTACTTTGATTTAACCTGACTCTGGTAACCACTTGTCATTTCTTGACACTGTATCACATTGCTAACATGGAGAGTAACCCTGTCACCCCTCACCTGTCTTTGTCTCCTCTGAAGAATTCGCATCTCTGTGCCTTCCCTGAATTCTGTTGCTGTTTCTGTTATCCCTGCAGTACTTGTTTCAGAACATACCACAAATTTAATTTTTATTTGTTCAGTTCTTAGCATTTCCCTTGTCATTGCTGACACTCTATGGATATTGAGTACCTGGCTAGATATGCTTTTGCATTCTCTGACAGAGGAATTCAGTGATCTTTTTTGCATCCCTGCCGATGCCTCTGTCACCATTCTGTACCTGCTAACTGGCGTCCTGAAGCCCTGAAGACTTGTCTCCCATATTTTTCGCTTTTCCCCACTCCTCTCCATCCATCCCTTTTCCTTCTCTCTTTACAAGGGTTACAGTGTAGACAGAAGCAAACTCTGCATGCATGATGATTTGTGTAGTTAATGTCTTAATTAGACATTTTCTTAGGACCTTTGACTCCAGAGAACTTCTTTTCTCCCTCATCCTTAAACCTGCCTCTCCGTCCGTTTTTCTGCTTCTATAAGAGTGATACAAAACTCACCTTTTTGCAGAGAGTAGTGTGGAAAACTACTATATAACCTTGTTTTCCTGCTTCTATAATATTGACATAAAACTCATTTTTTCTGTAGGGAGTAGCATGGAAAATTACTGTGTCACCTTCAGAACATGCTATTATTTCCAAGTGACTCACTTTTCCCCCTCATTCTCTAATTCTTCTTTTCTGTGCCCATCCTTTGTTTGTTACATTTCCCTAACACTTCCCTTAATCCACACCTGTCCTAAAACCTTCTGTGGTAATTTCAGTAGAATGGAGACATAGTAAATAATTTTTCTTGATGACTTTCTTGATGTTCTGTCTTTTGTATAACACAATCTGTTTAGTGAAGATTTGTTAGATTTTACCCCCAATGACAGTGCCCAGACCTTTTCCCCCTGAATCTGTACATTATTGTTCCAGATCTCATCCATAAGGACTGGATTCAGCCCACTTAACTCTAGGGACCTAATTAAGTGCCTAAATTAAGACTTGGGACCTCCTCGTATTTTGAGTGGAAAGAGAGACAGGAACAGAATAGAAAACAAGTTATTTAGATTAATGCATTCCAACCTCTTAAGTTACATAGGATTAATTTTAGTCCATTATTTGAGGATTTTCATGGTTTGAAACTTTTTTGCAAAAAAATAAAGTGAAAATAATTCGCCTTTTTCAGATGGCTATTGTGCTGCTGATGTTTTCCATTTACTGATCATTTTCATCTGCAATGGGGCTATATTGTATCATTTAGAATCCTGTTACTCAGACTATTGTATTAGCTCTTTTTTCTCCAAGCTGGAGACTGCCACCTGTTTCAGTCCCTCCTTCTATCTCAGGTGCTCCAACCCCTTGATCATCTTTGCGGCTCTGGGCTGCACCCTCTCCAGTAAGTCTGTATCTCTCTTGGACTGGGGAGCCCAGCACTGGACCCAGCTCTTCAGACATGTCTCACCAGTGCTGGAGTGCAGAAGAATCGCCTCCCTTGACCTGCTGGCAAGCTTTTCAGAATGCAGCCCAGGCTGCTGTTGGCCACATTTGCCATGAAGGGTTCATTGCTGGCTTGTGGTCAGCTTGTTGTCCACCAGGACCCCAAGGTCCTTCTCTGCAGAGCTGCTTTCCAGCTGGTCAGCCCCAGGTGCATACCTGTGCCTGGGCTTATTCCTCCCCAGATGCAGGACTTGGCATTTTCCCTTGTTGAACTTCATGATGTTGCTCTCTGCCCAGTACTTCAGCCTGTCAAGTTGAATGGTAGCACAACCAGCTGGTGTATCAAGCACTCCTCCCAGTTTTGCATCACCTGTGAACTTCTTGAGGGTGTAGTCTGTTCCAGGGACTGGGTCATGAATGAAGAGGTTAAACAGTATTTGCCCCAGTGTTGACCCCTGGAGTACACCACTAGTGATGTGCCTCCAGCTGGACTTTGTGCCACTGATCAGAACCCTCTTGGTCCAGCCATTCAGCCAGTTTTCAATCCAATTTACTGGTCATAGATCTAACCTGTACTTTGTCGGGTTGCTTATGAAGATCTTATGGGAGGCAGTGTCAGGAAGCCGAGGTAAGCGACATCCATGGCTCTCCCCTCATCCTTCAAACCAGTCACCTCATTGCAGAAGGCTATCAGGTTGGTCAGGCACGATTTCCCCTTTGTGTGCTACAGAGCAAGAAAACTTCCTAATAGATATATTTCCTGTTGACAGATTTCAGTTTTGGTGGTTGGGGTTTTTTCCCATAAAAATAATTAGGTATGAATGATGTAAAATATTTAAAAGCAGCAATTTGCAAGGAAGACTAATTGCTAAGTGATGAATTTTAACATTTTCTTTCTGCATTTTCAAGGGGTTTGGAAAAATTAAAAATTCATAAAGTGAAACCAAAATGAGTGAAAATGTAGTATGATAAATTGTTTTGAATAGCAGAGCTCTAAGAAAGCTGTGTTATGAATACAGCTATTCTGTCTTCACTCCATGAAATCCTAATGAAGCTTGAATGATGTAATTGAGTTTTATTAGTTACTTATAGAAGCAACATTTCATTCAGATCAAAAGGCTTAGACTATTCTTCAGTATGACAGGAACAAAAGCAATCATTGCTCATACTCACTTTTATGTTCAAATTAATGGATGTCCAGGATGCTATTCCCAATATCTTGGGTTTTTTGAGAAGTGTGGCAAATGTTTAGAAATTCAATGAATGCAACTACAGTTAGAATTGGGCAGTGAAGGTTGTAT